>MU188708.1:59712-112004 GCA_016904865.1 Pissodes strobi
TTTGTCCTGTGGTCTTAGGCACATACTGTTTTTAAATTATGTTTAATTTGTATTACTCTGTTTATAAAATTAACCTTTATAAATTATTCTTCACATAAATTGACTCTTATTTTTATGGGGTGTTTCAGAGTCGATCTTGGTCGATCTTCTAAACAAAAAGAGATGTGCTCACTAAAATTTACCATAGGGCTAGTTCTAAAGTCATTTTGTAAATAAAACAAAAAGCTTTAGCATTATATGAATATTTTAATAAGTAATAAGTTACTTTACTTGAAAACTAGAAGCTCATAAATACACCAAATATAAACAGCGAATGAATGTACGTAGTCAGCGCTAAGATATGAACAATATCAGTCGAGGCAAACTTTCGACCTTGAAGAATATGACATAAATAAAACTCTTAAACCCTAAAGTAATGCATGAACAGTTGTAATACTATACTAATATATGGTTATCAACATAACCTTGAGGCTATGTACAGTTAAATGTCTGTTAGAGTTCCTGCGAAACAGCTACTTATCAACTCTGTTAGCTGATTTAGCTTTTGATATGAAATACAATAATATACAAGCAATAATAACAGGATTAATATTACCTTAGAGTCCACCTATAAGCTAATATGTACACTATGTTCACCATTGACGAGAAACGTTCAATGTTCAGGAGGTTATCGTCCAACACTGGGGGAAAGTCACTTTAAAAAACACTTGCTAGGTTTATTGCTACCTTCTATTTACAATGTAGTTCAATTTCTTGCAAACAAGAATGACTGGAATGTAGTAGGTTGATATGGTATGCAATTATTGCATATGGCATGACATGAATGCTTTGTGAATGCGGCTTCTTGGTATACGCATGAATGATTAGTAAATATGCTATACTGGTAGCATAAGTAAGCTGATATCCGCGTAGGGGATACAGCCTTTGTGAGAACTTGAGTATATTGGCAGACTAGTGCCGTTTAATCCTTATATGAGAATAAGGCCAGAGTATAGCAATCCAGTGGTATACTCGTGATAGAGAATGTTGAAAACCCCATGGGCAAGACAATTGGGGACTGTACTGCGCATGGTACAGCCTTTGAGAATTAGAGAGATCAGTGGGTCTCCATAATGACAGTCAGGATGCCGATAAATACCTTTTTGTAGGCTTAGAACTAGAGATCAGTGGGTCTCCATAATGGCAGTCAGGATGCCGATAAATACCTTTTTGTAGGCTTTGTGAGAATGTGATTGTAAACATGTGCGTTTACTTACTTGAGATTCCGAGACTAGGCTTGATTGAGTGTGGTTCGAGACAGGGCTAGATTGTGGACTCCCATGGATGAGACCAATTGGGACGCCATTGCACGGCGTGAGACTCGTGAGAATAACGGCAGTCAGGTTGCTGATAAATACCTTTTTGTAGGCTTGATATGACGATGATTATGCCTGGATATCACTATGTCACTTGAGTAACGAACTAGAGAGATGAAGAGGTCTCAAAACGTGAAAACTTCCGGCATGGCGGCTCAGCACCATGCCGGCTGGAAACGGGGGCGCGCTTTTTGCGACTTACATGGTTGAGAGTCGATATGCTACTGAATTCTAGAATAAGAATAGAACGTGAACGTGGGAACTAGATCAACTTGAAGAAGTTGTCAACGCCCCTTTGACACCGCCTCTTCTGGCGGGTTGATATACAACCTCCGGAAATAGAAAGGGCGAATAATGTAAATACTGAGAAGTTATGTAAAACTGTACGTCAGCGATTGTCTAAATTAACCTTATGAATTTTAACACAAATCTGGTCGAAATACGTTAATTAGTTTTTATAAAATTCGATTGTTGAAGATCGGAAATTTAGGAGCTAACTTGATTACCTCCGTTAACAAAAAGTGATTGGCCGTATGTCCGAATGGATACGCGGCCGGCTTCAGATGAGTAAACGTGGTTACAACAGATGGCGCTAGTAATATCGCGGCTTTTCTGTAGAAAGCGCTGTGATTGGTCAGATGCCTTTCGAGGCCCTTTACTTTTAGCTTTCTAGACTGTTTGATGCAGTGGATAAACGTTGTAACCAAAAGATGGCGTTAGTAGTATCGCCAAGGTTTTAATTTGTTTGGAATGCGAGGACAGTGGCGTGGAATGTTAAATTGTACAAAAATTAAATCGTTAGATTTGAAGAAGTGTTCAAAATGGTTTTTGAACATCCAAATCTACAGGAAGCAATTCAAATTTATAATCGAAACTTTTCTCAGAGAAGAATTTCGTATTGACGTATATTTAACAATTTACTTCGTCGTTTACGACAAACCGGCTCTGTAGAGCTACCCAAATTCGATTCTGAACGCAGATGATACCTGGTACCGTTCAAGTAAAAGATGCTATTCTAGATATTGTTCAAAAGGACCCAACTGCAATACAAGAACAATGGCAAATGAGTCCAAGTCTAAGAGTTGTTGTCTAGGGTGCCAATGGTGGTCGAGAAAAAAGAAATAGAAAATTTTCACGGTCTTTAAAGATGAAACATTTTCTTCACGTAAGACGTAGGATGTGGTTCCAGCAAAATTGGTCTCCTCCATATTTTTCAGTCGATATTGAATTGAAAAATGCCACAATCTTTGAATTGGACGTGGTTGGCCACCTCTTTCGCCCGATGCCAATCCTCTGTATTTTAATCTCCGGGGAGGGTAATTGGCATTTGAAGGGAACTGTTTATAAAAGTCCTATTCATACGATTGAATAGAAAGTTTTTTGGTGTACCACTTTAATTTGAATGCGCAGCGCCCTCTAGACCCACACCTGCGTTTCATTAAATAAAAGGAAAGGAAATGCAATGAGAAATTTGTGTGAAATATTCCATAAAGTAGGTAAAGCTCCTCATTTGCTCTTACTTCAATTAATTATTTTTCTAAGCTTGGACATCCTTCAGAAACTGTCCTTTTTTAGAGCTTAACAATTTTTGTCTATTCTCAGAACAGCTACTTTGTCTTCCAAAAACCCAAGCCCGAAGTCCAAAAATGAAGAACGCGTCAAACAGGATCCCTTTGTTAAACAACTTCTGTATGAAGAGCCAGACGACTGAAATCTTCATCGTTTTCAGTACAGAGTAGTCCAAACACCCTGTCATTCAAAGAATTCCCTCCGACTCTATGTTTTTGTTTAAAATTCCAGGCGTATGAAAAACAATGTTTTTATACAATGCTGAGCGATTTTATAATTTTTGAAAACTCACTCATATATTTTTTTCACTGCCCGTGGATTATTATGTAGCGCTCCCTAACATCACTTGAAGTTTTTATCGGCCCCTTATATTTTACCCCTTATAGTCTATTCAGAAATGTTTGACAGCACGCAACCTCAGTTGCGCTCTGCGCACAGAGCGAGGGCAAATACTAATAGCAATGCAACAATATTCGACTTTCTATTAAGGGTTTTTCAGAGTATAAATGGGCAGGTGGCTGCTGTACTTTTTTGTGACTTGCCAAAAGCCTTTGACTGTGTGAGTCATGAATTGCTGCTTCGGAAACTCCGTGCTTACGGGATTCGAGGCGGGGCACTTGCGTGGTTCGAGAGCTACTTCTGTGGCCACGAGCAAGTCAATATAAGTGGTGTGTGGTCTAGCAGCAGCGTATTTGATGCTGAATCCTCCGGGATTCCGCATTGAGGCCAACCTTCTTTTTAATATACGTATACATACGATTTGACTCAGCTTGAAATTGCTGGGCCCTTTTAGTTGTTTGCAGATGACACGACTGTGCTGAGGCGCGACAAGGATCTAGGGCCGCTGCTGCGGGACATTGAGTGGGATCTGATGAAAATTGAAAATTAAGAAATGGTGTGATGCTGCCTCTGCTTAAGCGTGTCTAAAACTAATCTCATCGGCTTCAACTGCCTTGTTAATGAACTTATATTTAGTGACAATACCATCCATGGCGTGGACTCTTCTAAGTTTTTGGGTTTGTGTGTTGACGAAAACCTAAAATTCTATCCTCATACTCTAAAGTTAAACAAAATATTGACATCTGGTTGTTTTTCTATTCGAGCCGCCTTCCGCACGTGAAGTGTATTGTGCTCTTGTTGAATCCCATCTCAGATATGCCTTACTCTTTTGAGGAGCTTGCTCTCAATATATATATTCCTTCTTCAAAGAAGAGCTCTTACACATTTATGTAACGCACATCTAAGAATCCACTGTAGGCCTCTTTTTATAGAGCACATTGTTTATTGTGGTTGGTAGGTATCAATTTTCCTGAGCAGGTCTATCATACACGTCAAATTGACAATGTTCCTTTGCATATTCCACATTCTAGCTTTGTGAGGAATTCATTGATCTACAGTGGCGCCGGGATATATAATCATGCTGTTCTGCGGATTAGAAATATTCAAGACTTAAAAGCCTTTGACAAAAGTTTAAAATGATCTTTATTAAGGAAAACTTACTAGCTTACTACTCTATTTTGTCCAACAGAACTAAAATTTCATTTTATTTTATATTTATCTTATAAAGCTTTAGTTTCAATTGATGAGTTTTCATATGAGCGTTTTCTAAAAGATAACCAACGAATTATTTTATCGTAATAGAAAGCTGCAATAAGCCATAAATGATGGTATATTAATTATATATTCTAGAGGTAATATTCACTGTTTTATTGTGTGTTTCTTTTCTTCTTCTTTTTTGTTTTTGTTTATATTTTCATTGTATATTGCGTTGTCAATAAGAAATGATACATGATACATGCAATACTTTTTGGACAATAAAGTCCTTTTCATCATCATCATCATCATGCATACAGCTTATCTCATAATTAGGAGTTAATTCTAATACGATATCCTCCTTTGTAAACATTTAAAATGTTAATGAAATAGATTTAAGTTTGCACTTAATGAATACGTATTATAAAGATAAGATAAATTGTTTGATTATATATAATTAGTCGTTCCTAAAACCAAAGGTTAGTGAATAAAAGTGTTTTCACAAACCAGGCTAATCTATGGAGAATACTTTTGGCGAAGTTTTACAGTAAGTTTATTTCTCTTTGTCTATGTGTCTGTGGAATGGATATACGTTTCAGTTCTGAGTAGCTGTGATTGAGTATTTTAAATTAAATCGCAAAAATACTAGTCGTATCAGCCTAATTTTTTTCAGGGAAACAAACATTTTTATTTAGAATATGATTTATGCTAATAAATTATTACTAGGACTTCTATCGTATCTAATTAATTTTCAGTAGTTTTTAATTAAACACATTCGAATAAGATAAGTTGATTCGTAAAACATAGGTACTTTCATGTTGCGTGGCTTCACATAGTTCGTGGACTAAAGTGACCAGGTTTTCAAAGGTTTAGCAAGAAATGGTGTCTGTCAGTAACGCACCTCTGGCTTATAAATGGAAAAGTTATTAACATTCGGCGTTAAAAGTGTAGGGCAAGTAAATGCCATTGAGTTATGATTACATGGGCACCGAATCGCTTCTGGAGGTCATCATTTGTAGACTGAACCTTTGTTATTTTATTATATGAGTACCTTTATGAGCCACGCAAACATAAATATTTTTTGACAAACAAACCTTGTCACAAAGCAGTAATGTGTTAATTACCAGTTCAGAGGGATTTAGTAAATCAAGAAGGTGACTGTGTCAACAACAATGTTAGGTTAACAAAAATAATCTTTCTGCACTCTCGGACCAGAGAACAAGAGAACTCCAGACGAACCCATTATATGCCGGGTGTTTGATCTACGTTAATACTTCAAGAATTACACTTCAACAAAAAAAATATAGAATAGAATAGAATTTCGTGGTTAAGAAATTTAAGAGATTGGTTTAACTGTAGCTCAATAGAACTTGGATGGCGGCAAATAAAGTAAAAAACACCCTGTAGAATAATCTGCGTACAAAATGAAATATTTGGCAAAGCGCTTTTTTAGTCTGATCTTCAGAGATCATTGTGATTTTTTATTTTCGTTGGTATCTCTTTGCTTATAGGAACTACAGCCGTGTTAGTAATACAATGCATTTTCGGGTACATACCCATAATTAAACTGCGAATTGATTTGTTAAGTTTATTAACAATTTTAATTAAATGAAATTAATGTAAATCAAATTCACAAAAAATCATTGTGTAGTATGTATTTCCTCCTCTGGCTCTTATTAATGTTTCTAAACTTGGTCAATATCGTTCTACTCTTCTATAAGAGCTTCACCAACTTCTTTTGGATTTGGAGATTAGCATGGCCTATTTCTCAAATTTCTACGAAACTGATCCCATAAATGTTCAATTGAGGGGTTTCTGGCAAAAACCCCATTAGTCAAAAAATGGGTAAAATTAGTTAATGGCGCTATCCGACAGTAATTTGTTAGTCATAACGTTCGTACCAAACGAATTCGGGAAAAGTGCCATAAGTTAGCCTGTGCATACGATCGAAAATACCGAAATTCCGCAAGAACCCCACAAGTCACGAGTCTTAACGGCAAAAACCTCACTAGTCCGCTACTTGTTTTTGAATAAATCGTTATTGATTAAACATTTTTTTAATGTTTGTTATTATACCCATCTCTATTTGACTACAATTATATTGCTACCATATGCCACATATGTTGTTTTTGCCACAATTCCAGCAAAAACCCCACAAGTCAAACAAATTGGCGTCCTTCCTAACTTAAAAAAAAGAAAAAATAAAGAAATAACTAGTTTTCCGTAATTTCAAATTATAACCAGAGTTCACACAAAAAAAAAACGGCAATTTAAATTCAAATGGAAACAAGATATATACTTTTTTTAGTTTTTCCAGATTTCAAAATATCTGACTAATGGGGTTTTTGACAGAAACCCCTCAATTGGATTTAAATCAGGGCCCCTTACAGGTCAAGGTGAATAACTTAAAACCTTCCTCCTGCCATTACGCGCAATATGAGGTCGAGCATTAACGTGCATAGAAATGAAGTAGGTATACAGTTCTGTTTTCCGATGAATGCAAACAGTACCGCATCATTAATGCTCGTCCCAATGAAGTCACAAGCAAAATGAAAGCGGGATATATGCGTTGTTCCCAGTAGTCTTGATGCTTTCGATGAAACTCTTGACTTTAGCTCCCTTTTCTTCATTCTGTGGCAAACTTGTTACGCTGTGTATTTTCTTCTAATAGGCGCAAAACCTTCACTCAAGCTTAGAAGGAACTGCGAGTGAATAATCTCAAATTAAAAGAAAAAAATTAAAGTTTGGAGAATTTAAAATTAAAACTGAATGAATTGACGTGTGGCGATACGTAGGCTAGAACGAGTTGTCGACTGAGCGTACAAATTAGGCCCTAGCTCAAATGTCAGAGAGTAGGGGTGGGTTTATTTCGAGGTTTATTTATAAGGCGCTACAAACTTGTAGACGGCACAAGCAAGAAATACCCCCAAAGTTGAAATATGCAACTCGTTTTAGCTTAAGCTTCGCGACAAAGAAAAATAAATAAGGTAACCAAAAATGTGTTATTTTTCTATCAAGAAAACCGATCAATAAAACAACAAAAATAAGTAAGAAAATTACATCAGATTAAAATGCCAGAAACTTATCAGTATTAACAAAAGAAAAATAGATACTCAAAAATTAATCAAAAATCAAAGTCAGTAATAAGCGAATACTCAAATATTAATCAAAAATAAAAAAACAAAGTCAGTGATAAACGAATACTCAAATATTAATCAAAACTAAATCCAGAACGTTTCAATTCAATAGCGCAAGTAATAAAAAAAAATCAGATACTTACTACTTTTAGCGACCCTCTCCTCTGGAACGTTACTGCTTAAGGGCAGTTAGGAAATTAAATAACTAATAAAACAGGTAAATGCGATAAATGTAAAGTTGGTTTATTACCCAAAAGAAATGGTTGCTTATAATCTTATTATAAAGATAAAAAAACTAATAATAAGTTGAAATGACAAGTAAATTAAAACAGAAACTACTAATAATCGTGGTACCCCGGTACACTCGACTTATGCCTGACAATAACGACTATAAAGTAAAAACGATTAACTTTACTTGGTTATTTTACGAAAAGAAACAGATGATTTGCCGAAGCAAATACTCAAAAAATATTTTCTATACTGAGAATTTAAACGTCTCAGTTAATCTGTTGTTGACGTATAGCTAGAGAAAACTTAGTTTCGGGAATAACGGCTGCTCCAGTAAATACTGTTCACTCGCGGAACACGAGGAACTGCAGGCAGAAATCAGCTACTTCCTCAACCGAAGAAGGGAAGAAGGAAGGAAGGAATGACTCTACGTGTAGTGGAAGATGGCCCAGTCAAGAAAGACCAGCCGAAGACTTGACTCTTAGTTAGGCGTAGTAGAACCCGTCAGTAGAAGTGAACCCTACGGTAGAAGTAAACCCGGCGGTAGTAGTAGACCCGACGGTAGAAGTAGACCCGACGGTAGAACCCTGTGAAACATCAATATATTCAAGGTTCCACATGAAACTCATAACCAAGCAAGCAGTTATATTCAGAGTAACAATAAAAAAAATTAAATATCAAGAGAAAATTACCTGTAAAAGGGTCTCGGTGGCTTACGCCGGAATCACCAGGCTGCAAGGGTGGACGGGCAGGCCTCTGTAAGAGAGGTTAAAGTGGAATTAATGGCGTCACAAAATGGCGGCATTCGCAGAAAAGAAGATGCAAGAAAAAAAAAGCGTAAAAACACTCACCTGTCGAAAACAGCATTTAAATCCCCCCAAAGGGCAGTTTCAGACACCAGACACTAAGCGAAAGGTAAGACACAGATATGGTCCGAAACTTAAAAATCAAAGGCCCGACTGGAGGATCCCTCAAAAAAGTAAAATCAAACAAATATTTTCAGCCGGAACCAAAACTGCGGACTTTCACGACAGATTGACTTAAGTAGCTGTGCGCGATGCCCAACTGGACAACCAATCTAAAAACGGTATGCGCTAAAGTTACCGCCCATCATTTGCCCGCGACGTTAAAGATTCTCGGCGACGCGACATAGCTATATTCACGGTAACATAGCTTTTCGGAACCGGAAACGCTAGAAACCACCGACTTTACTCTAGGGGTTCTTACGCGCCAAATTCAATCCGTTCGAAATTGAAATTTGTCTAGCGACGCAAATTTTACACTTAATTGCTTCGCCCAGAGCTCTCGTCGGAACGATACGATAGCCGAACGGAACCTACGAGAGTTTTACGCTAATAAATATAATTGCGCTTGAAACTATTGGGAAGGCGACGAGTTCTAAGGTTATTTTCGCTTCGATATACCATAGCCAAATCGGCCCGTGAAAGACTGTTTAGATCAGTCATAATTGTATTGCGAACTTCTCTTTTTAGTAACAACAGCATTTTGAAATGGTGTCATTATTGCTTCAGGACATTCAGAGGACAGTTAGAAGGGCCAAAGAACAGTGGATGAATGAAGAATATCGAGTCGCTAGAGAGAAAGAAAGATCATTTCGCTGTACATAAGAAAATAAAGTGGCATGAAGAAATCTAACACGTATGCCTTAATTGACGATAACGATAAGGCAGCTATAGATATCAAAGATCTCAAGGGACACTGGAAATCCTACATAGAGCAGCTGTTCAAAAATCTCCGGGACCAGATCAAGTTCATATAGCAGCGGTTTTTTTAAAAAAAAGCAAACACCGTAGGACCTGACTTATCAATGACAGGACAAACACTGATTAACTAACCTAACCTAAAATTCCTATCTATAATTTTAGGGGTACTTAAAATTCCGATCTATAATAATCGAATTCTATAAAAACTAGCCAGCAGATTTCGACCAGGTTTGTGTTAAAATTGATAATTTTAATGTATACAACCGGTGATGTTAAGTTTTTGTACAACTTGTCTATATTTACATTATTTGCCCTATACGGAAGTCATATGTCAGTAGTGGGGATAAGTTCACGCGCCAAGGGAGAAAGACAATGCCTCTTCACGATCTAGAAATGACTTGTTCCCTGGCTCTCTTCGAAGTAAGTAGCGATAGTACTCGCTCCCCATGGCACTCGACCATGGAAGTTGTTTCCTGAATATCTCACAAGCAAGACGCTATCGTAAGCGACAAACGTTCCCTGTGGCACTCGGCCAAGTAAGTAAACTAATTTGTTTACAGTCACTCTCTCAAAAGCCGACAAGTAAACGGCGTTCTTGGCACTCGGCCAATATTCTCTCTGCTTTATTATAATATAAAGTTTCTCATAAGTGCTATTTCTATTTCTCGACGTTTAGCGTATGCGGTCCCTACATAGCGTGTTTTAGAATCCATTTTGTTGCGTGTATTAAAACCGCATTTCTCAAAAGCATCCCTGTTATGGTTTCTTCTTAAATTGAAGTTTTCTCTTACACACTCATACAGTGTGATGTTTCCAGTGCAAATTACTCTGCAAGGTAAAATAAACGCTCAACGCCATTGGGTCGCCAACAAGAAGGTATTTATGCATATTACTGCATATTTTTAATTCATTCCAACTTGAGTCATTCTTAATTGCAAGAAGTTGAAGTACCTATATTGTATATAGAAGCTAAGGAGAGACTTAGTAAGTGGTTTTAAGTGACTTTCCGTGTGTTGGAAGATAAACTGCTCAACGATTGAACGTTGCTCGTCAATTGGTGAATATATTGTACATAATAGCTTATTGTGGACATTAAGGTAATATTTATCCGTTGCAAGAGGCACAAAACAAAGCTCTCAGAAAAACAAAGTTGGCAGTATAGGCAACTTGTCATAATGATATGTGTGTGCAATGGTATAATCCATACTTCTCTGTGACTTACACTTACAACTGTCTCCTCGTTACTCACCCAGTTAATATAGAAATGCGACCATTAGCCGTACTCTTACGTTTTAGCATACAAACGGCAAAAATGTATATTAGCATAACACCATTTAAGGTTTCGTGACTGAAATTTGAGGTTTAATTAGGGCAAAATAACTGGGGTCCGGGATTTTTTGGTGTTTTAATACATAATGAAATAGCACCATCATTAAACGAGATAGGAATGGTCGTTTATATTCTTTATTCTAAATTAATTTTTGAATGTGTAGGTGTTGATTAGCTGCATTGCGGGGTATTAACAAGAAAAAACCGGGGGTTGACTAATGGTTATAAATCACGAAGCTTAAAAAAGGCTTACAATTATTTCATGTCACATTTACGACTTTTAAAATAAAAGTTATAATAATTTCAAATTAATTTTTAACAACAAAGCGATGGAATTTGTGTTAAGGTTTGATAATGCAATAGAAATATGACCAAGGATAGAAAATAACACACTTCCCACGCAAAGTTGTTAATATTATGGTGGCAAAGTTTTTATGATTATGTTAGCCTATTGCGGGATAAAATTGCGCTGTCAAACAATATATGTTGCGCAGTTTGCTCTCAGTTATACCTAGCTGAATATAAGTGATGCCCATGGGCGTACCGAGGGTGAGGCAGCTGTCCCCCTGGAACTTTGCTGCCCCTGCAAAAAAATCTTGAAATGTATCTACCTTCTGTAGAAAACGCCATAAAAATGCCCCAGTATACATCTCCAAAAATACAAAATGAAATATTGAATATATGTGGAGTCTTGATTAGAGAAAATTTGATCGACGATATTAAAGCTGCTTATGTCTACAGTATTTTGGCTGATGAATCAGCTGATATATCGGGAAAGGGGCAATTATCAATATGAATAAGATTTTTTATTACGCATGCATCATAATCAACGATTATCGCACGCTGCAGCGTGCATAAAATGATGTTTATGATGCGCCTACTTTTTTAAAGGTTGCTATAGAAATATTTGATCATGTCAAATGTGACAGATTAATATATTTGTCAATATATCCCTTAAGTTTCATATTTAAAAAAAAATTGAGATTGTGATGCATTCGTAATAAAAAATAGCGTATGATATACGTGTATAAGATGCCTTTAAAGCCCTTGCGACTTACAAAACACTCCGCTGCGCGTCGTGTTTTGAAATATGTCGCGCGTGCTTTAAAGGCCTTCTTATACACTTATATCATAATATACTATTACGATCACAAGGAAGAAAAGGAATTAATTTATGGGATTCGTCGAACTAGAAAAAATGGCTGCCGAAACTATAGTTGGTGAAATTAATAAATTCATCAATATATTAAATACTATTGTGTGAACAACATCTCGTCTATTGGCGGAGGATGGATGGACAGCAGCATTCGCGGCTGTTCATTGACAGTCCGAACAGGGCAAGAACTAAGGAAATTCTGAAGCTGAACCGTAATCAGCTTAGGATGGTTGTGAGACTCTTCACGTGACACTGCATTTTAAACAGACACCTCATCAGGATTGGGGTGGCAAATGAACCCACTGCAGGCTATGCGCAGAAGAGGGCGAAACCTTTCTGCACATAATATCAAAATGCCCGGTTTTAGCCAACTTGAGACATTTGCATTTTGGGATCCACGGAACGACTACCGACGATATCATCGGCTCACCGCTGGATTGCGTTCTCAAATTCATTGAGAACACGGGCCTGATGCGGTAGAATTCGGCGAAGGTGGGCACAATAGATCTCGAGTCTCAGTGCAGTGGGTTTTATACCACACCACTTAAACTAATAATAACAAAAGTTCAAATAGTAACCGTAAGAACCAGTATCATTCAGCAGCTCTGCGTAAAGCTCATCATTAATATTTACCAATATTGAACGAAACTCAATCAGCTGCAAGTTACAACCCTTTTGACCCCTTTTACAGGGTTTAAACTCATTACTATTTGAATTATTTATAATTATCATGTGCCTTAATTTTGGCCTCTCTTATGCTCCTACAATACTCATTCCTAGATAGCTGGACCCTCTCCCTCAGCCAGGATGTATTTGCTTCTGTTAAATTTGCAGTAAACAGAGGTAGTATTTCCCTATTCTCCCTTAAAGTGTCATTAAACCATTTAATTTAATGTCTGGATCATGACAACTATTCGCACAAATCCAGTATTCAACAAACCATGAGAACTCTTGCTTGCCACTTAACCAACATACCTTAAAAACTCCCAGCGCATTCCACTTATCAAATCATGTAGTACATGCAGACCATGTTGTGTTATCCGCACTACTTGTATGATTCTACTCAGTCACTCTCAGTATCTTCAAGGGTTGAGGTTGAAATTTTCGACCGCATGGCCTATTATGGCTCGTAGCTAGTTTAAAATTCTTCCAACATTCCTGTCGAAATTGCTAATGCTGTATGGAGAGGTTGCTATTTGGTTCTGTGACAGTATTGACTGTAACTATTACAGTTGCAGGGCAGGCAACTTTCAAGGGAGAAGCATTCGTTTTATGTTGATATAATATTTTCTGCATGGTTTCAAGGAGAAAAGAAGTAAGCCAAATGAGGTGATGGGTTTTGGTTCGTTGGGGGTCAGCGTCACCTTTGCCATTCTCAGGTTTAAAAATGCTTCCGATGTTGGGATGAAGGCTCTGCAGATCTTATTAACTATAATAAGACTAAGAGCACGCTAATCACCGTTGGGATCGATATAGTTTAATGCTTAAGTTTAATTTTACCAGGATTATTATTTTCTATGATAAGTTTTGCCAGGTACAGTTTAGAAATTTTGGTTTTGAGCTATTTTGGGAGGTTTGAGATGGGGTTTCAGCCAAAAATTTCCTATTTCTTTACAATTGTGATATTTCGTAAAATGTGTCATGGCCTTGGCGTACAAGATAATTTCCTATTATTAATTTAACTTAGTCAACACTAAATAGTTCCAGGATGGCATTATATTTTCCACTTATTTCTGCGTCTACCGCTTTATCCTGTCTGTTTGCTTTTATTTAGTATCCCTGTTTCTTAATATTAGTCAATGAACAGATAGATCAATATCAAAACTATTATTTTTCGCTTAAACAGTAAAATATTCTGTTAATAACATTGTAATTATTGGAGTGGAAATAACCACCAATGTTTTATCTTTATTGGTTTAGTCGCAGCATTTCGATAACGTATCAACCTGGTAAATATCCACTTACATCTTCAACTGAACGTGATTCCATTCATTTCACGTTTTTATTGGTCGATACGGATCACCTGTGGTATGTAAAGTATTTTGCTACGTATCTTCAAATATTAGAAAACCAACGAATCTAGCCCAAAACCCAAGGTCTACACGAAATCCCCAAAAATTTTTTGCATTCACGGACTGAAAGCGAAAGTACAGGAATCGAAAGTGCAATTCATGCAAACTACTCGATGAATCTAGTACTTTCACTTAAATATCATCGGGAACCGGCAGTAAGATATAAAGTCAGCCGTCAAAAGTCTGCATTTGCGCTGGAAAAACATGTAACAGAGGGTTAGATCCAAAATATTCTGTTCACTGGAATATTGAAAATTATGAAAGGTCGTGGCGACCAGTATGTTCTAAGCCAATAGACACCCCCATTATAACTCATTTCAATATTTTCACATACCTATTCTGAACTTAGAATTTATATCTTAAAGTTTAAAACATTAACTATTTCATACTTTGGAATATTGGAACGCACCGAACCGGTATTGACGAATACAGTTCCAAAGTCCTCGTGGCTGTACCTCATTTTCGAACGTTCTCTTGACGGATGTCGAAGATATTTTTTGATAATTGACAAAGCTTTCTCTTCCGAGCGCTGACCGCGTAAGGTAGAAAAAAAGACAAGTCTCGAACTTTTGATATTATCGTTGAAATTTTTGGCCATCAAATCCAATTTTGGTATTGATTTATCATGAGATAAATTGGCAAGCACCCAGCCATCGATATTGTGTCATATTATCGGCAATATCGTTCCATAAATGTACTTTATGTAAAGTTAGGTTACTCTTTTAAAAGGGTCCTTCCTCGGATCTGAACCTCCATCCGCCGCCGGTCTTTCCATGGCCTAGAGAGTTTTTCAAATGTAATTCCTGCTCGTTTGAGATTTTTTTTGTCGAAGTGATGTTTATCGCATGGTGCGACGTGCAGCTTGACAGGAAGAAGTAAAAAGCCTTAATTGGTGCCAGTCTAGTAGCCTATAGGTTAGGAAATAGCCAGCTACCACTGCTGGGAATTTCAATTCCGTGGGACCAGGTGAAAAGAACACACATGTATGCCCTATAATTACCCATCATATTGTTTGATCGAACTTACCATTAAATGGATTTTAATCGACTACTATCTTTTATTGTCTCTATTACCTTTTCTTATAGTTATTTGATTAAATAATACAGAATTTCTCCACTGTCGTATATAAGATTATCTTGATTAGCCAATGTCTTGCTAATATCACTGTGGATATCTGATGTACTTTTTTTGTTTTACTTACATTTACCTAAATGCGACGGCCTTACTGTAGGTCATAAAATTACTTACCTTATTTTTGTCGACTTATTAAACGACTTTAAGAATCGTTTATTATATTGTATCGTACCTATTATCGTTTCTCACCGTCATTTGATTTATTAATACTTACCTTCTTCATTATCGTATCTGATATTATCTCAGTTAATGCTCGCTTAAATGCTACGCACTTACAGTAATTTGATGTAAGCCTAATGACAATAGACCGAACTTTTTTACATAAGCAGGTTACCGAATTGAGCTCACTTCGATTTTCCTCATATATTGTCTTCACAAATTAATTTATTTCATTTAATATTTTTTTAACTGTTTATCTGTCCACTCATATTATCGCTGTCATGGGATTAATTTGTAATTGTTTTTATTTAGGGGATTAATCTTTATTTAGGGCGTTCTGTGATTTTAGTCAGAACTTTATCAATTAAGATTTTAGTTAGGCAGTGTTGATGATTTAGAATTTAAGATTAAGGGTTAATGATCTTATAATTTGTGTGAAACTTATTTTAAAGGATCTTATAATTATTTTAAGTGAACTAGTTTTGAGGCCTGATAAATGTTCTATTGTGCACATAATGTCTGAGAATATATTTAATAGATAAATAAATAGCTTTAGTACGATCTTTGATGTTTATTTTGGTATGCTGAAGTCAAGGTGAAGTTGAGTTTAGGCAATTTATTTTGAGGTTTCTCAATATTCTTAGATATGGTATGTTTATAATTTGTACTACCCTAATTTTAATGCTTAAAACTCATTGATATATTCATACTAGTTTAGTGGCGCCTTCACCCAACTCTCATCAACTCTACGAGTCACACCTATAAATGTTCACATCGCTGAGTGAATCAGGCATATGGACCGCATCAACAATTAACTAATCGTGTTACAATAGATAGCTTGGAATCAGGTCATGAATGTTTTGAGCAGTTCCAAGAAGCAGAATCTCTTGAGGTAGTCTTAGTACCATCAACGGATGGCAGAGACAGTGATATAGATGACGCTGCAAGTGACGAAGAAATCGCTGCTAGTATTCGGAATCTTGGAAAGGGCCTTCTTTCACAAGAAGTTCAAATACTTACCGTTAACAAATAGAAAGAAAAAATTTCAATTGCAGTAGTGTACGGAGTGTCCCACATAAATAACACATGCGAAAGTTCAGACGATAGCTACGAAGAAACATTACCTAACAAACAAAAATAATTCAAGGTCGAAAATCCAAAATGAAAGTGAAAAGAATAGTAAAACCCAAAGAATGGAAAAGTGGACTTTTTCATACAACAACAAAAACCGAACTAAATATTAAAGAAAAATATGGCGCCAATTATTGTTTTATTCAAAATGATTTTCTGTGAAAATATCATTCAGAAAATTTGTTCAGAAACTAAAAAATATGCCGATTAAAAGTAGTTTCATAATTTTTCGAAAACAGCCAATGATATGTACAAATATCTTGCCATAATCTTACCATCTGGGTATGGTCCAGTTCCATCGAGACTTTGCTATTGGGAATCCCGCCCAGTTACGAACAAGCTTTTGATTAGTAACTCGATATCACGAAACAAATTTGAGAGCATTCACCGCTTTTTTCATCTCAATGACAATTCACAAGTTAATAAGGACGACAAAGTTTACAAAACCCAACCTTTGGTGGAATAATTAAATTAAATATCTGAAGAAGGTAGAATTCTAAGTCTGAGCTGCAATAGACATAATCAGTATCGTTAATATTGTTGGACAAGACTTATCGTTTAAAGCAACTCCTTTTACTGAAACGCCCATTTGGAAGTCCTAT
Organism: Pissodes strobi; assembly: GCA_016904865.1. Lineage (NCBI taxonomy): Eukaryota > Metazoa > Arthropoda > Insecta > Coleoptera > Curculionidae > Pissodes > Pissodes strobi. Next base: position 76,842 of record MU188708.1, read on the forward strand.
CGCAGTTTAATGCAACTATACCTTTATATAAAATCACCTTTGGATGACCATCTCGACCATTAGATGCAACGGTCTTAATAGGAAAGTTCCTCTTTCCTCAATTCAATGCAGCTATCCTTCTGGGAAAACCTCTTCGGAAAGTCCTACTCCCTTTTATTGCAACTACTTTTATTGAAAATCCACTACGAAAGGTTTTATCACAGCACAATGCAACGGTTTTTGGGAAAGTTCTTCTAGAATCAGTACACCTCTGCATTCACAGAGCAATTACTTTCGTAAAAATCTGAACCTACTCCTCTCGATGCCTTCTGCTGTCCAGTGCAGTTATTTCCATGGGAAATCCTACCTGAATGACTTTTTAGGAGATGTACAAAAAGATAAATAGTTGAATGATGGTATAAGATGCCCACCAATCCCTAATTTCCATTGAGGGAATTTAAGAGATTATGGTTCGAGAAGCACCTATATCGGTCCAAGGGTTGATCATTCTCCCTTTCAGTGCAACTACTTTTATAGGAAAGCCACTATAAGAGGTTCTACTTCCAGTTTAGTACATCCACATTTTTGGAAAAGTCCTTTTAGGATCAATCCACCTCTGCACATCCAGAGCAATTACTTTCATCGAAACCGCAACCTAATCCTATTGATCTCTTCTGCCTTTTAGTGCAAGTACTTTCATCGGAAATACTCCCTGAAAGATTTTCTAAGAGATAAACAAAAAGACAAATCGTTGAATTATGATACAAGAGCGACAGCTTCTATTACTAAACCCCTAGTTTTCAATGGAATGGAATTAAGGCATCACAATTCAGTGTACTTACCTTTATGGGAAAGCCTCCTCGGACGGTTCTACTCCCTTTCAGTGCAACTGCCTTTATGCGAAAGGCGGTCTAGAATCAAGTCCTTTATCTGCACACCCAGAGCAATTCCTTTCATGGGAACCTCAACTCTGCCGTTCAGTGTTACTATTTTCATGAGAAATCCTCCCTGAAAGATTTTCTAAGAGATTTACAAAAAGGAAAATAGTTGAATGACGATACAAAACAACAGAACCCAAATCCCTAACTTTCAATGGGGAGTTTAAGAGATCACAATTCGAGAAACGCAAAGTTGTATTCAAATTGAATGCATATATTTTTATGGAAAATCCTACTTTGATGATCCTACTTCCTTTCCTATTTGAGAAAAGCGTTCTGGAATGAAGTTCACCACCCTTATATCTGCACACCCAAAGCAATTTTTCATGGAAACCTCAACCTAATCCTGTTGATTCCGCCCACCAGTCCAGTGCTACTATTGTCATGAGAAATCATCCATGAAAGGTTTTCTAAGAGAAGTAAAAATCAATTATTTTTATAGCTGTTAGAAAAAATACTAAACGATCTCGAAAAATTGTGAAACTTGCCACAAATTAGTAAATTTTACGTAGATTTCGACTACCTAATCCAGAACTTTGCATAATCGCGAAATTCTTTTTAAATTTGTATTTTCTGAACCTTTTTTTTTGGGAGGAGAGGAAATCCTCATGGACGCCCTTACGGTTTGATTTGTATGGGGAGTGCCAGACTCTTACTGACTAAAACCCCTCCTCATTTGCATCTACTTCTAAACGGAACTACCGTGGCTAGGTATACCTCGCTTACGAGCCTTGTCCCTTATCACCTATCCCTTCTCTGTCTTTGGTTTCGCTCTCTTTCCTTATTTTCCATTATCTTTGTCATCATTTTTTAAATTATTTTCCATTCTTTTTCCCTTTCTATCATATAATTTACAATGCTTTCCGTATTAAGTTCATGTCCCAGAGTCATGTAAGCGCTTTGGCTGTACGTCTCCCATCTTGTGCATTCGAACAATGTTTGCTCTACCGTATCCACTTCCCCGCAGTAGGCACACTGATGACTCTCCGCCACACTGATCTTATGTAAGTAGGCATAGAAGGAACCATGACCTGTTAATACATCTGTAGTGTAGTAATCGATATTTCTATGTTTGCAATCGATCCACGTTCTTATGTCCGGAATACGTCTTTTTGTCCATTGACCTTTGGTATTATTATTCTCCCACATCTCTTGCCATCTTTCCAGCGTTTGTCGTCTTTCATAGTTTCTAGCTTCTATTTTGTCTCCTTGTGCTCTCAATACGTTTGTTATCTCTTGGACTTGCAATTCTATGGGTATGATTCCCGTAATATCCTGTAACGCCTTCGTAATGATCTTCTTTGCTTGGAAAGAGAATGGAGACTATTTCTTTCTTTCTCTCCCTCGACAGATTGTAAGGGATAGACGGACTTTTTAGATGCTTTAAGGCAATTTTGTAACCATTTCCCCACCAATTTCCTTCCAGTTCATTACACAGATCCTTCCAATTTTGTGTTTTAGCCTTGGTGATGGACTTTTTAAGCTCTCTCCTCTTGATTTAATACTCTTCTCTGAGTTCTTCTAACTCATGGCCGTTTAAATTTGTCCTCGTCCTTTTTCGCGTGAGATACCTCCTAGCCACTATGCATTCTTTCCTTTTTTCTTCAATTTGTTCGTTCCACCAGAAAGGTACTCGTAGGCTTTGGTTTCTTCCGCGGGGTGCAGAACTTTTTTTTGTATGCTTGGCTAAGCGTTTCCATACAGTGGGACATATTCGCTCTATCGGTGTCTCCCATATCTCCAGTTTTAGCCTCTACTTCCCTTTGAAAAGTTTTCTTATCAAAGAATATCTTTTGGCGCTCAGCAGTTCGTTTTTTCGTCGTTGTCCTTTCCTTGATCTCGAAACAGATGAAATTGTGGTCGCTGAGTGGTTCATCGTCCAACACCCTCCAGTTGTGGATATCCCTTGCTATATCCTGAGTAGAACAGGTGACATCAATACATGATTTGCTCGTTACCCTAACGAAAGTTGGTTTATATCCTGTATTGTGCGTTACCAAGTCTAGCATGTCCATTCATTCGATAAAATATTCTGGTCTGTCGTCGGTTATTGGTGAACCCCATCGGGGTGACTTTACATTAAGATCGCCCAGAATAATAACTTGTTTAGAATGCTGCCTCACTGTGTTCATTAGGATGTCGACATAGTTTTTAAATACACCTAGAGTAATATTTGGTGAATAGTAGCAACAGTATATACTATACTTTTTGAATTTAATTCCGATAAAGCCGTCTTCTTTTTCTATGACGATAACTGGTACATCTCTGTACAGTATACTGCCACATTTAGATTTTTATCAGTTGTCCACCTAGGATTTTCCATCAGTTTTCTATTCGGTTCGCTAACTAGAATAATGTATATTCCTTCCCTCTCCGATACCATAAAGGCCATGTCGTACGCCGCCCTAGATCTATTTAGGTTGGTTTGTAATATTTTCATCAATTTTGTTTCTTGCAACTCCAGTATGTGCAGCCTTCTTGAAATTGGGACATTTTATCGAGTCTGACCGGTGCCCATCAATGTTGCATTTTGTGCAATGTGGGTTGTTTTTGCACTCCACTACTCTATGTCCTTTTTGACCGCATTTGTAACATAGATCTGAACGGTCTGGTCATGTACAATTCTGTGCATGTCCAAGTTCCAAACATATAAAACACCTCAAAACTGATATTCTTTCACGTACGAGACAATTTACCCATCCTATCTTTATTTTTTGTTTGGCTATAAGATCACCTGCTGACACTTCTTGTAAAATTATCGTGGCTGCTTGGTTACCACCTCTCATTGGCCTTAATGATCCTACTGTTATTTCGTCGTCTTTGACTCCCGTAGTTTGCTTTACTGCTTTCTCTACTTCTTCCTTTGTTGTCGTTGCGTCGAGACCTGAAGAGTGAAAATGTTTGATGCCTACCACCTTTCGGCATTGGCCTATCGTCCACCCACTAACTAGCTAAACCACTCTAACTAACCCAACCAACTCCGCTTCACCAACCCCCCCACTACAAGGATCCCTTGTTACGAAGATAATGGTGGGGTGATTAGCGGGGAAGAAGACTTTTCCTTTTTATTTTATTTTATTTAACATTCAGTACAATGTATACTTAATTGAACAACTTAATATCTATTTAATATTAAACAAATTAATATATTCTATTTAATATTACTTAACTTATTTACAAACATTTCACGCGGTTGCCAACACTACATAGTGACCTAAAATACTAATATATCCATTTTACATTCACTCATGGTTGCTGTGCCATGCCTCAATCTTTATTGATTTAACATTTCCAATTCAATGTATTATTAATTAGCTAAACTTAATATCTAATTAATGTTACTTAACTAACTATACATGGTTTAAGTAAATACGCAAACAGTTTACCGGCTTGCTTACATCTCAGACTAACCTAAATACTAACCTAACCATTTAACATTCACACATGGTTTATGTGCCAAGCCTCATTCACCCGACGTGGTCATCGTCGTTGATTGATGCCGCTGCCCACTCATTCACCTTTCCTACTTCCTCAGATACACTCCTATTCATTCGCAACTGTATATTTCCCCATCCACCAAACTCAATTATCATCTTCTCTTTCACTGTGACTCTACCTTCTAAAGTGCAGCTGTCCCTAACATAGTCCGCGTCTTCCTGTCCTTCCCCACAAGTACACATTCCATCCGTTGTCTGTAGCTTAAACCTTTTTATATACGCTGCCATATTCCCATGTCCTGTCGCCAGCTGCATTGCCTTGAAAGATAGGGCAATCCTATCTCTCCCTACCTCTCTACAGATTCTGAAAAAAGCCCTTCCTATCTCACTTCCATTCCACCTTTCTTGCCATTCATTTAAAATCCTCTCGATCCTTTCCTTCCGCCGCATCTTTTCCTCCGTCTAGAATAATTGTAAGTCCCCAGCTAATGTTTTCCTTATTATGTCTATCTTAATGCCAATCCTGTCGATAAAAGTGGATATCCTTAACATTTCTAAGTAGATCTGCATAGATTTTTTCGCCGGCTCTTATTACTATGTCCTCTTTAAGCTTCCTTTTTGGCTTTTGGGACACTGATTGTTGTCTGTTCGCCCACTGTTTTATTTTGTGAACCATATACTCTATTTTTATTCCGCTTCTAGACATTACGAACTCTGTAATTTTCTGTACATAGTCTCTATTTAGCCCGTCTGGTGTTATTAACGCCAGTTTGTCGATATTTTCTTTTATTGATGCCGTCAGGGTGTACAGATTTTTCATGTCATTAACCCCCCCTACATCTACTGAAAAGGGTAGAAGGTGTACCATCCTTTTTGTTCCGCCTCGTTCTCTTCGACGGCTTACTCTTGTCTCATTCACTATATACTCTATATGTCCTTCTGTGAGCCCTTCTTCGATGAGCTCCCTGATCTCTGGATATTTTCAAATACCTCTCATAATTCCTTTCTCCCCCTTTTCTTTGGGATCGATAACGATGGCTATGTCTTTATCTCCACCTATCTTGAAAGGGTTTTCTTCCTTGACGGTTACCGCCTTGAAAATATTTTCCGAAGTTTAGTGTCGTTCCTTGTTCCAGCTGAAACTCCTCAGTCTGCGTGCTTACGCTTACCATTTTTTTAGCAACTACTTTTGCTGTTTTTTGTATCCCTGTAGTAGGTGCACCATTCACTACATTTTCGGTTCATCACTTTGACATGAAAAGCAATATTCCCTATCGCCTTCTTAATCTCCATCTTTGTATTTGGAATACTCTTTAAAAAAATCAAAAAAAATCAAATCAAAAATCTTTATTTTGCCAACTCACCTAGATGTTTACAATGTATTTTAAAAACTTATTAATAAAAAATTGACAAAAAAGGGATCATCTCTCGATTAAGAAACCGCTAACACTAAGCCCTGAAAGAGCTTATGTGAGAAGACCCTTACAAAAATAAAGTTCATACCAGGAAAATAATACAATATTTGCAAAACAACCAAGTGAAGCAAACAGAAAATAAAAAAATTAAAAATTTTTTTTATGTTTTTACGGGAGAGGGACGTCCTGCGGAGGGCCACGAGAGGAAGAAAACAAGAGACTAGGCATCGAGTTATATAAGCCTGAACTATCTAGTCGACGAGGGAAGCAAAAGAAATATCTATAACAGTAGTTGTTCCTCAACGCTTTCAAATCGTTCATAGTCTCATGCAACCTATTCAACATACCTTTCAGCTCATTTAGTTCCTCCTGGGGATCTTCCTCTTCTCTACGCCTTTTCGAGGATAATGGTTGTAAATATTCCACTGTTTCCTTTCGTTTTTACATTTCGCTGTCACGCCGCAAGCTACTTATCGAGCTGGATGAGCCTCTACTTGGCAGAGGGTGGTGATCTGGTGATTGAAGACCGCCTTACAAAGGGATCTTTGATACTTAACCAGACAGTTGGTTCTATGTTTGCTGACTGGCCTCCTATGAATTCAGTGGCACTCCCATGGTTTGAACAGTTGCTGGCCCTCTCTTCTTGTATTTTCCGAACTGAGCCTGTCATTCTCGACTGACCAAAAATCAATGATTTTTGTCGCTGAAAAATTGTGAATCTTACGTAGATCGTAGATGTCGACCATCTATTGCAGAAGTTTGCATAATCGCGCAATTATTTTTAAATTTGTATTTTCCGAACTGAGGCAGTCATGCTCGACTGACCAAAAGGCAATGATTTTTGTCGCTGTCAGAAAAAATACTAAACGGCATCGGCATCGAAAAATTGTGAATCTTACTACATCTATAGTAAATTTTACGTAGATTTCGACCACCTATTCCAGAAGTTTGCATAATCGCGCAATGATTTTTATATTTGTATTTTCCGAACTGAAGCAGTCATGCTCGACTGACCAAATATTGACAAGCCAAAGCTGATATCTTCAGACGATAAAGACATAAGGCTTATAATCAACCTATACTGGAACCAGAAAGCAGAAATTCGAATAAATGGCTCAACAACGGAACTGTTTGAGATAAAAAAAAAAAGGGTGTAAGACAGGGTTGTATCTTGTCCCCAATGCTTTTTAACTTATATACAGAAAGAGCATTTACAGAGGCAACCTCGGAGAGTCCTATAGGTATTAAAATAAACGGGATCCCCGTAAATAATATCAGATATGCAGACGACACTGCAATATTAGCAGACAACGTGAATGATCTCCAGACACTGCTTAACCTGGTTAACGAAGCAAGTGAAAGAGTAGGGCTGAAAATTAACATGAATAAAACCAAAGTAATGGTAGTGAGTACAAATAATCGCCCAAACACTGGAAGAAGTTGTTGAGAGAGTCGCAAGGTTCAGATACCTGGGCTGTATGCTGAATGAAAAATGGGATCCAGAACAAGAAATAAGAAGTAGGATAGAGCAAGCTAAAACAGTCTTTATAAAGCTTCGAAAATTCCTTGTAGACAGACATTTAAATTTCCTACTTGTATGATCCTACTTCCTTTCCTATTTGAGAAAGGCGCTCTGGAATGAAGTTCACCACCATCCAAAGCAATTACTTTCATGGAAACCTCAACCTAATCCTGTTGATTCCTTCCACCAACCAGTGCTACTATTGTCATGAGAAATCATCCCTGAAAGGATTTCTAAGAGATGTAAAAAAACAATTATTTTTATAGCTGTCAGAAAAAATACTAAACAATCTCGAAAAATTGTGAAACTTACCACAAATATAGTAAATTTTACGTAGGTTCCGACTACCTATTCCAGAAGTTTGCATAATCGCGCAATGATTTTCAAATGTGTATTTTCCGCACTGAGGCAGTCATGCTCAACTGACCAAAAGTCAATGATTTTTGTCGCTGTCAGAAAAAATACTAAACGACCTGGAAAAATTGTGAATCTTACCATATCTATAGTAAATTTTACGTAGATTTCGACCATTTATTCCAGAAGTTTGCATTATCGCGCAATTATTTTTAAATTTGTATTTTCCGAACTGAGGCAGTCATGCTCGACTGACCAAAAATCAATGATTTTTGTCGCTATCAGAAAAAATACTAAACGACATCGAAAAATTGTGAATCTTACCACATCAATAATAAATTTTACGTAGATTTCGACCATCTATTCCAGAAGTTTGCATAATCGCGCAATGATTTTTATATTTGTATTTTCCGAACTGAGGCAGTAATGCTCGACTGACCAAATATAGACAAGCCAAAGCGATGGCTGATATATCTTCCAATCCAAGGAAGGAGTGCGGCAAATAAACGACTTACTTTTATACTGGATGGGTTATTTTTAATTTAGACCCATAGAATTAAACACCCCGTAACTCATTTTGCGAATAGTTCCATATTCACTGTACTGATGCTACCTTTGGTTTCAAGCTCTGTTTCAAGTTTTATAAAATATCGACCAATCTGGGCAAAAGTTGTCCTTAAAATAATATTTTTTTAGGCGAAACTCGTCTGCATCTTAACTTTATTGTTTTTTTACGTTTGTGAAGGTTGTCGAAAACATCCGAACGCACCAAGGTGAAAGAGATATTATGACGAAAGCTTAACCTTTATTTCCGCAATTTTGTGTATGTAACGATTTCCTGTTCGGAAAGCCGAAATCAGGAAAAGTTTTATAGCTGACGGCGGAATTTAATTTTAGCATAAGGCAACCTTGTTATGTTTAGTCCGAGCCAATAGCGAGAAGTAAACGAACCGACCGGACATCTCTTGTCGGTTGGCAGTCGAGTTTATTGTCGCCATGTAAATGTCGAAAAGAACGCGCAATGCTGTTGGCCTGGCTTTCCTTGAATAAACTTCATAAATACTAATCGTCTGTGGTCAGTGACGTGTTTTGATTTAATAAATAAATATTGTATTGATATGCACAGTTCACAATACATATGTTATTTGTCAGAGGCGAAACTATTGGCTAGTTCATAAATGGATGTACGCTTTTGAGATGACTGACAAGATATGAATGAAATATCAAAATAATGATATCTCTGGCTTTGCTATTTATAAAACTACTCTTGAATTCATCACTTTTGCAGTGCTCCACTAGGCACATAGGTTTAGATCCAAACCAAGATTTGCTTTTCTTTTGATACATATATATTCTCTGTCCGGTCCATTACAGTCTGATTTTATATGACCGTACTGACAGCAGCTAAAACACTTTATTTTCTTTCTTCGTTTCAAGAATTTTGCATCTTATCCACCTTATCTCGATAAGTTGTTCGCTCTTATCCTATTACCGACCCTACTACTAAATCTACCTACCAACTACCGTCTAACTATTCCATATTATGTTCAATTAACTAGTCGCAAAAACCTTTGACCTTTGTGGCTCACTGTATACTATTCGAATGACAAATCCTATTCATAAATAATTATTATTGGAGAGTGCGAAAAGATGAGTCAACGTGCGGTATCATTTGTTTATGTGAAAATTTTCAAAACAGCGTATGTTGCAGAATAAGTATAGAATGTGCAGTAATAATCTACAGTCTATAGAGTATTATATTTCTTTATTGATTTTTAAAAATGTAATCGTTTTTGTTTTGACTATAGTAGTTGGCGAGTAAAATACATGTTTGTCATAATTTAATCGTCTACTCCCATAATTAAAGTTGCAGAAATATGATGCCTCTTAAATAATATTCCAACAAAATAACATTGAAGATCTGAATAATCCATACAGTACCTATATTTCATAAATTATCAGCGACAGACCACTTGACAAAACAATTTTATATCAGTTGGATAAGATTGATCCGGAAGGTAAGGGATCAAGGAAAATGTAAATGAGGCACTCAACAGTTTAATAGTCTCGTTAAAAACACACTTTAATTCAAGATAATTTAATTAATTATTTTTAGTTTTGAATAATGTCGTATAAACTTATAATGCAAGAAATATGCGTGTACTATAAATAATGTATATTCTATTATTAAATTTGGTATTTTATATGTAGCTTTCATTTTGTAAGTCACAAACCCGTACCCTTGTCTCCCAATTTAGATAAGATAAGCCTTTACTCTCTGGGGGAATCATCACCTTGACGTCGGTGAGAGGGCTCAGTAACCAGGGAGCGATGCCGGCGGTACCGTAGCTACTGGTAGGGCCACCCATGCCGGTAAGATCTCGAAGTGATGAAGGTGAAGCTAAGAAGATTCCCACGCAGCGTCTGACCCAGATTGGGCGACTGCAAACAGCGTCTGCCTACAGGTTAGGAGCGGCTGAAATAACACTCGCCAACCCGCAATGGCAAGCGAGGCGTTTTAATGCCAAAACCCCCCTTCAAAAATGCAAATGCCAGGTTCTAAGAATAAAGCACCCCAGGCGGGTAGGGCAGAAGGCCCAAAATCCCGCACTGAAAATGATTCATTCTGCCTCATGGATTCTGGGGGAGGCAAGAAATTGGCAAAAACAAGAATTATGATCGCCACAAACAATTGCAGATCACTACTGAAGGACGAACAACTCTTCGATTTGGAAACGAGGCAAGGAATATTGAATGGGACATAATTGGTCTTTCGGAAGTCAGAAGAAAGGAGGAGGGCCTGCTTGTGTTGCAATCTGGAAATGCCTTATTCTATAAAGGCCATGATATAGACAGTCAAAGGGAAGTAGGCTTTCTAATTAAAAAATCAATAATTCCAAAAATTTAAACTACAATGGGAATATCAGAAAATAAATGAGAAACATAAGTTAAAACTAATACAAGTATACCTACCCACATCCACCTATTCAGACGAAGACACAGAGCTAATATACGAAGACATAAGATTGGCAAGAGAACAGGACAAAATGTAAATACGAAATAGTTATGGGAGACTTTAACGCCATATTGGGAAAACAAGGAGAGGCCCAGGAAGAATATATAGGAAAATATGGATTTGGCACTAGAAATCAAAGGGGTAATATGATGACAAACTTTATAACGGAACAAAAATTGCATGCCACAAGCACCTTCTTTAACAAAAAACACCAAAGAAAATGGACCTCATGGATAAGCCCAAACGGAGAGACAAAGAACGAAATAGACTACATACTTTCTTCTTCCAAAACAATAATTCAAGACGTAACAGTATACATGGAGTGACCATAGATTGGTGAGAGCCAAAATGATCCTGGAAAAAAACAAGCTTCAGGAAATAAGGAAGAGCCAACCAAAAAGTAGTAGACACGGAAATGCTCCATCAAAACAGGGAAACATACAAGGGAAAAGTATAGAGTCACATAAACAACATAATGACAACAGACGACATCAACCAAGTAGCATCCGACATAACAGGGGCAATGAGGAAAGTAGCAAATGAAGTAGCGGAAATAAAGCCAAGAAAAACAAACAAAATATCATGCGAAACCAAACTGAAGATAGAAGAAAGAAGAACTCTGTATAAAAATGGTTTATACGCAACGGAACAATACCAAAATGTCAGAAGAGAGGCAAGGAGAATGATAAGAAAGGGTAGGGAAGAGAACTTTAGAGTAATGGCAGAGAAGGTGATTGAAGAAAACAAAAACTTTAAAAGCCTAAGGAAAAAGCAAGGAAAACACCAAATAATAGCTCTGAAGGACGATAACAATGTGGAAACAAGAAACAGAGACAAAATTAAAGAAATAGCCCATAAGTTCTATCAAGACCTTTACTCACCAAGAACAGAAAGACTACCAGGAAACCAAAACAAAGGAAAAGTAGTCAACGTTGGCTCTGAAGAGATACCAGAAATAAACGAGGAAGAAATTATACATGCTATAAACTCAATGAAGAAAAACAAGGCACCAGGAGGAGATGATATAATCGCGGAAGGGCTCAAGAAATTGTCATACCGCAGCTAAAGCACCTTTTCAATCTCTGTATAGAACAACAAACAATACCCACGAATTGGAATGAAGCAATAATAGTTATATTATTTAAAAAAGGAGATCGAACAATGCTGGAAAACTATAGACCCTGTCTCAGATGTATAAGCTTTTTACCCGAATCATAACCAACATAATTACAAATAAGCTAGATGCCTACCAACCGGTAGAACAAGCCGCATTCCGCAAAGGATATAGCACTAATGACCACTTACCTTACAGTACAGATCATAATAGAAAAGTCGACCGAATATAACTTTCCAATACACATGGCATTCGTGGACTACGAGAGGGCATTCGACTCCGTAGAACATTGGGCAATATTTGAAGAACTAGACAAAGCGCGAATAGACCATCGGTACAAGAACCTTCTTAAAAATATATATCAAAGAGCAAATGCAAAAATCAGGCTACACGAAGAAACAGACAACATTGAAATCAAAAGAGGTATCAGCCAAGGAGATACAATATCCCCAAAACTCTTTACCTTAGCTCTGGAAGGAATTTTCAAAAAACTTGAATGGGGAAATATGGGACTGAACATAAGTGGAGCCAAAATATCACACTTAAGATTTGCAGACGATACTGTTCTATTCGCCGACAACACAATGGATCTTGAAAGAATGCTTTCCGAACTAGACAGAGAATCTTCAAAAATCGGTCTAAAAATTAATAAAACAAACACAAAGACAATGAGTCAAGACCAAGTACAAATAACAGTCAACGGGCACATATTGGAAAATGTTCAAGAATATATACATATATCTGAGACAACAAATAGAGATAGGAAATGGTAACAAGGAGATATAGATTGAAAGGAGAATTAGACTAGGATGGGCGGCATTTGGCAAATTAAGTTATATACTTAAGGATAGAAGGATACCACAATACCTTAGAACAAGAATATTTGAACAGTGTGTAGTACCGGTGATAACATATGGAGCACAAACCTGGACTCTCACAAAGACAGTGGTGAATAAATTGAGGACAACACAAAGAGCCATGGAAAAAGTTATGATAGGCGTAACACTAAGAGACAGAAAGAAAAACGAATGGATTAGACAGAGAACAAAGGCCGTAGATATAGTGGAGAGAGTCACAAGCCTGAAGTGGAATTTTGCAGGACATTGTCCCTTACAGATGACTGATGGAATAGCCGAATAATACGCTGGAGACCATGGGAAGGAAAGATAGGAAGAGGAAGACCAATTATGCGATGGTATGACGACATAAAACGAGTGGTAGGATTTGGATGGACGAGAACAGCATAAAGCAGAGAGAACTGGAGGAGAGCATATGCTCAATACTGGACGCAATAAAGGGCTTGATGATGATGATGAAACCTTTACCAGCGACTGAGACTTATCGTCGCAGGCAGGGGAATGTTACAAGAATTAATCAAGATCTGGAGAAAGTTCGAACTTGGGACGACAGAAATTTCTGGACCAAATTCAATGCAGCAAAAACCCACTCAAATAGCCACGTTTACCAAGAAACCCGTTACGGCGGGTCTTGACATCATTATGGCAGGATCGACCGTTCCTTCATCCTGGTCAATCGGACTACTGGGTGTATCGGTCAACAGTAATTTATGTCCTGTCAAGACCACGTTGCTAACACGCAAAATCAGCCTCGCAGAACCTTGGTGCGCTATTTCACAACAAAAAACTTTATACACTGCAGCAGCTGCTCTCGCTCTACAAAGCGCAAATAAGACCGTGCTTAGAATATTGCTTATTATCTGGGGTGTCGCACCTAAGCACACCTTAACGCTGCTGGATTCCATTTAGAAGAGAGCTGTGCCTCTCGTCGACGACCTGGAGTTGACTCGGAATCTGGATAGTCTGGAACACCGCAAACATATGGCCGAGATATCCCTATTTTACAGATATTTTCACGGCAGATGTTCCCAAGATTTGGCTCGCTTCATCCCGCCCCTAGCAACGCCTGTCAGAAAGTCATGACAAACTAACCCATTCGTTGTACAACTGGAAACACCTAGAACGTCCTGTTACAAGGACTTCTTTGTCTGGCGCACTGCATTACTGTGGAACTCACTTTCAGGGCATATGTTTCCCCGCTAATTAACAATCAACATCTTCATAAACACACCGCTCGTCGAGCGCCATAGGATCTCCCTTTAGTGTGTGTGCCAACACCATAAAAAAAGCTGGGGTTACTAGTAGGAATCGACCGGTAAGATTTTTTGGCACAGTATGCACATGGCCGTAGAAAATATAATGCATTTTTTCGTATCCCGTTTTCGCATGCTTCATCGACTTTCAAAAAGCCTTTGATTGCGTATAACACATGTAACTAATAAAATAACTATCAAACACTGGCCTTTATAGCAAGAATATCAGAATAATTAAAAACCTATATTGGAATCAAACAGCAGTGGTGAGAGTCAGCGATGTAGGAACAAACGGCATAAGCCACGAGGTGTCAGACAAGGCCAACGCTTTTCAATATATACCATCAAGTTATCTTCAGGAAAACTCTGTGGCGCAGAAAAGAAGGTATAAGGATTGGACTAAATGAAACACTTTTTGTATTCCATGCATAAAATTTAATCCAAAAGGACATCTAAACTAGTGTTACTTGTCAGTAGAACAAAAAGACATATCACGAAGAGGCACAAAACTACATCAGACGATAACGGTCACATCAAAATTTAACTGGTCCCCACGTGTCGGTCTGTTCTTTTGTTAATTGTTTAATTATGTGAACCTTTCAAAAAATGTAACGTGTAAGTTAAATTTTCAGTTTTGCGGGAGCAAACTGTTTGGTTCTTGTCCACCATACTACTAGTAAGACCAATGATAGCATATGGGTCATATGCTATCATTGGTCTTACTATTCCTGTGTATAATAACAGGATCATCATTTTTCAGTTTAAGCCTCAGTGCTGTGACGTTTTGAACGTGTGATTTTCAGGTAAACTTCTGGTCAAATATGACGCCGCGATATTTGCTTCCTTGGAAATTTGTATTTCTTTTCTATTCACCACCAGTGGCTTCAGTCCTGTGAGAACTCGCCTTTTAGTGAATTGAACGATTATTGATTTCTTTCGATTAACTAACTGACCCAAACTAATTAGTTAGCTAAAACCTAAATATAGATTTACAGTTTTGCGAGAGCAGCCCTTCGGCCTATTTATCACTGCGACCCACAGGATCTATTGTGACTCTATCCATATTATAGAGCATTACCCACGTTCGTCTCTATGACCAGACTCCACAGCTTCAACAGTGGATCCGCGGTGTAGATTGTTACCTTTGGTTTGGTTGAGCCGAACAGTTAGAAACGCACTCTCGATAAGCCTTTGCACTGGTACAATACGTGAGCCGCCACTTCGTCCTCTTCCTGACAAAACTAACCCACCATCATTCTGACGGTCTTCCATTCGCGGCTTCGCAGGTGTGCTGTTAATTTGGTCGATGGGTTTTTCAGAAACTCCTTGGCCTGTCTCTATCCTGGTATGCCTTGTGTGTCCACCATTTCTGGAATTTTCTTTCACTTCTAATGGATGTTGTGACAATCGGCTTGGCCAAATGGCCACCCGACAAAAAAGTCCCGGTCCAATCATTCGCCTTCACGCGCCTTCTCGGGCTATTTCGTCGGCGGTTTTGTTATCTTGATGGCCTTGATGCTCTGGTACCCATGATATGGCCACCTTATGCTGATTTCCTATCTCCTTTAGAGCCTTGTGGCAGTCTATAACTAACTTTGATGTTATTATGTTGAATTCCACCGATTTCATTGCCACTTTGCTGTAGGTGTAGATCGCAATTCTTGTTTTGTGCGGATCCTCCTCTTAATTTTTAATGCATAGTATTCTATTGCTGTTATATCCGCTTGAAAGACCATTACTAGTTTGCTCATAGATATCGGAATTCTAATCTCCGTCCTAGGTTCGTAGATTCCTGCTCCTACTCCTTTCTGGGTTTTGGAGCCGTCATGGCGTCTGTGTACAAGGTTACTGTAGCCTTTATCGGAAGGTTATTTTCCCAGTCGTCTCTTGTTGAAATATGAGTTTGGTAATGTTTGACAAAGCTATATTTGGGTGTGGTGCTACCCGCGGGCATTCCCAGGATTTTATCGTTGATGTCCAGCAAGCTTATGATTGAGGCCAGAGTCAGTGTTTGTCCTATCATTGATAAGTCATTGCCGTGTTTTTTTTTTATAAGACAGCTGCTTGAGTCTTTCCTGCGTTAAACTGGACATTGTTTCCTCACCCCATTCCACGATGGCGATCATATCCTCATTGATGGCAGCAATCTGATCGCGCTCGCGTTGGGAACTAGCAGCGGTCATTGGAATCCGCAACATAAATGGGGATATAAGAGTGCTGTCGTCTACAAAACATCAACATCAACGACTTTGTGCAAAAGTGGAATTTAGGTTGTGATCAATTCATCCTGGTTGTAGCAGACAATGCTGCCAACATGAGAAAAGGCATTGAAGAAGCTAAATTAACACATCAACCTTGTATTACACATACATTACAGTTACAGTGAGTCCAAGATGCAATTGAAATCCAACGCCCCATAACAGATTTTTATTGAGCAAAAGAAAGCGGATAGTTTCACACTTTAATCATTCCTCTTTTTCTTGTGATAAATCGAGAAGTATCCAGAAGAGACATTTAATATACCCGAAAAAGCTTTAGTTCCAGATATAGCAAAACGGTGGAACTCAAGTTATTACATGTTGGAACGTTTGATTGAACAAAAAATGCTTCGAAGTTGTTAATGATGCACGTAATGAAGTTGCTATGAAATATTACCAATGGGAATTAACAAATAATTTATTAATCCTAAACATTTTGAAGAACTAACCAAACTTGCGAATAAATCAAATTCATCAATATCTGAAACAATATCACTAATAAAAACTCTAACGAGACAGATTTATTAAATAAAATTCAAAATTATATGGGACTACCCACAATTACTGAAACTGAAGATCCATTACCTTGGTGGGCCAACTCTATCGATGTGAGTGAGGGGCTAGACACCCTCCACCAAGCCGCGTATACAGTGAACATTTATTTTCTTCAGCTGGTGACGTGTATGATGAATCTGCCAAAAGCGGATTAAAACCAGATAGAGCAGAAACTTTAATTTTGTTGCACCATGATTTGTCTAAATTTAACTTTAAGCTTACTTTTGCTTATTTGATATAAATTAAATACTTTTTGATTTTTGTTTTCAACCAGACATTCTCTATTTGTAAATTCTTCATAAAAAGTTTATGTATTATCATTAGGCTGATATCGATACCAGTCGATATGGCTGATATGCCAGTATTATAAGTGGTATCGGTCGATCCGTAGTTACCAGACGTCCGGATTTTAGGCTCTCGCCCTGCTTCCGCCCAGGCTTTGAAATTGTCTGAACTTTTTGATTATTTACACATACACAGAATACATTTCTGAATAATACATTTATTTTTACTGGAAAGACCAACAAATTATAATCAATTATTAAAATTAAGCAAAAATAATCAATTTTATCCTTAAACTTATATAATCAAGACAAAAACAAAGGGGCAATGATATTGTTTTCTAGTATTTCCCCCTCAAACATTGACTTTTTGGGGATATTGAATGTGGGCACTCTGTAAAAAGATGTGGATTAACGTCACTTCAGTAGCGACATTTCTGTTTATCCACATGATCATTAGGCTTTTTTTATGGCAGTGGCACACACACTAAAGGAAGATTCTATGGCGCTCGACGAGCGGTGTGTGTGCGAAGATGTTTATTGACACGGTTCTTGAATAGTTGTAGGTTGTAATTAGGGGGAAACAGATGTCCTGTGAGTGAGTTCCACAGTGATGCAGTGCGCCAGACAAAGGAGTTCTTGTAAAGCGATGTTCAAGGTGTTTCCAGTTGTATGACGAAATTGTGCCCTCTTGCCGTCTGTCGTGACTGCCTGACAGGCGTTGCCAGGGGCGGGATGAGACGGGCCAAATCATGGGACCCTCTGCCGTGAAAGTATCTGTAAAACAGTACTTATTTGAGTACGGTCTTATTTGAGCTTTGTAGAGCTATAGCAACTACTGCGGTGTATACAGTTTTCTGTTGCGAAATAGCGCACCAAGTTTCTGGGAGGCTGCTTTTGCGATGTTAGCAACGTAGTCATGCCAGGACATCTTGCTGTTGACCGAGACACCCAGTAGTCCGCTTGACGAGGATGAAGGAATGGTCGATCCTGCCATAATGATGTCAGAGCCCGCCGTATTGGCATTCTTGGTAAACGTGGCTGCTTGAGTCTTTGCTGCATTGAACTGGACCAAATTTCTGTCGCCCCAAGTTTGAACTTCCTTCAGGTCTTGATTAATTGCTGTAATCTTCTTCTGTCTGCGGTGATAAGTTGCAGTGGTTGGTAAAGGTTTTTCTGATCTAAATTGTGAGACAAGGGTACTGTCATCTGCAAAACTGTAAACAGGATTATTCGTTTCGGTTAGCAGGTCATTAATATAGATGATGAACAGACTTGGTAAAAATATTGCGCCCTGAGGCACGCCCGCGTTAATGGTGAATATATCTGAGATGTGTCCAACAACTGCAACGCGCAGAGATCGGTTCTTAAGAAAACAGGCAAGCCAGCTGCAAAGAGAGGCTGGCAGTCCGAAGGACGGCAGTTTGTTGAGCAATCCGTCATGCCAAACTCTGTCGAATGCCTGCAAAATATCCAACGCAATCGCTCGAGACTCTCCGTAGTTCTCAATTGCCCTACGCCATATATGAGTAACATAGGCCAATATTTCTCCTGTCGATCTCTCTTTGCGAAAGCCGTATTGATTATCGCTGATTATCCTGTTGTTCTCGAGATATTTGAGTAGTTGCTGATTGACTACACGTTCCTTGACTTTGGAGATTATGGGAAGCAAGGCAATTGGGCGATAGTTTGAGGGCGTGATTTTCTTGCCTTTTTTGGAACAGGTTACACTTGAGCGACTTTCCAGGAAGATCGGTATATCCCTTTTCGGTAGGGCAGAGAAAAAGTCTGGAAAACCGGGCGTTAGTTCGTTGCGTATCTAACTCTTTAAGGATTTTAGGAATATCACGGTGATGAAACTTGACTTCTGCCAAGGTAGTGTTGATGTTTGGTATGGTGGGGAGAGCCTTGCATTTGGTGACGTTTAAGGTAGACGCTGTAGTCGCCGTGATGCCACGTTCGTCTGTCAAAGGTGGGAGAGACGTTTTTGTAAAGTTATTACTTACTGCCTTTGCTACCGACCAGAAATTCCTGGAGCCACTGGGGTATTGCAAATGTTTATTCCTGATCCTTTGATTGTGTTTGTCCTTAGTTTCGTCGATCACACGTTTGCATTCGTTTCTCGCTTGGACAAAATAACTGCGATTTTCAGCGGTCTGATTTTGCTGCCAGTACTTGTCGGCTTGCTGTTTCCTACCTACAGCTCTTTCGCATCTTCTGTCGAACCAGGGCATCACTGAATCGAATGTTTTTTTATAAATTCAGGTGCTGCCGTAATTGTTCCTGTCATAGTGTCACAAAACTGAATTCATCAAGTTCTTGAATATTTTTCATTTTGTGAGAGTGAAATTTATGTATTTTCATTATACTTTCCTTACAGACTACTGCTAAATGACGCACTTACACTTTTACATTTATAGAGACTTGGCTAATAGTCTGCATATCGTCTAGCAAAACTCTATATTGTTGTTGTCTTTTTTTGCCAACGGATCCAGTTTCATGAAATTCTGAAGCCAAATCTCTCATGTAGACTTGGCTGATGTTTCTATCAGGATACCTTTTTATTAAAAGTAAGGGCAGTTCTCAAATAGCACATACTCTGAGCACCATAAAGAAAAATCATTTATATTCGTTCTTCGGTAGAATATGCCATTTCTGTTGAAGAAAAAATGATGGTAACATAAAGCACATTATATTTTAAATGATTTAAAAAATATGCAAATTTTATTGAAGATTTTACAAAAAAGAGAAAAAAACAAGTAGATATTTGCGTGAGAATTTTAGCACTACAATAGTGTTTTAACTTGGGCTTGGGATCGTTTTTCATCATTTACGACCTTTTTCTAATTTTTCCCTAAATTGTGCAAAAGCCAGTTTTAAAATATTTTCTTAAAATTTTGCTTATTTAAATCCCATTAACTTTGATATCGCTGGAAAGCATTTTTAATAAGGTCTCTCTGAGGATAGTGCTTCAGACGTAGGTTCGCAAAGTATCTTATTTTTATTCGTCCGCGTTTTTGTGAAAATGGTATTTTTTTTCTTTGGTATCTTCTTTCGTGTAGTGTAGTGTAAATATAGTCATTGGAAGTTTTCAAAAAAAAATTAGAATTGCGTCATTGAATCAAATTTGTATTTTTATTCTGCCAATAAGCTTTGTAAAAAGCTCTTGAGTTTACTAACTCAAAATATTAAGATACGTAAATCAAAAAGTGTTTATAAAGATCATATTAACTACTATTATTTTATTTGTTTTTTCCAAAAAAATAAATGTAGCAGTAAGGGGAAACCCTTTTGGCTGAAAAACATTATATTTTATGGTATAACATAGATTGTTTATCACTATAAATCCACAGGATCTTGCAAATGCAAATCGTTTATATTTATAGCAGCAACATTAAAAATGCTGTTATGGGAAAGTCTAGTATGTAGGATATGCACATGCAGTAAGAAAATAATAATATCCGTTGAAATTTTATTACAATGGTTAAGTAAATATATGTTTTTGGGTCATAGGTATTTGTTTATTCATTTTATACTGAGTATATTTTACTTACGTTAATAGATATTTACGTTATGTAATTATGTTGTTTATCAATATTAATTTGCAAATATTGATCTTTGTTTGTGTTTTGTAACTGTTTGTGTGGAATATTTATAAAAACAATTTTTTCCATTTTCCGGTAACTGAATATACACTGGCTTACAAGAAAAGTGAGGAACTCAAATTTTTTCTCGATTTTAGAGTTTAATAACTTCTGAAAGGGTTGTTAGATCTCACCCAACTTCAAATGGCATGTTTTATCTCAGTTTTTTTAAAGCACCAATATTTGCTTACAAAATAAAATACTTGATATACTGATTGTGTAGCCAGATTCTTTTGATTTTTGATTAAAGTTGGTACCTTAAAGTGAGATTACTTTGCACCACTTTCACTTAATTTTTGAAGTGAAAATTCTTAAGCGAGGGTAAGTCCGAAAAAATTAAAATCAAATTAAACTGAAATCAAAGTGAAACACTTTAATCACTAGAGGGCTGAAATTTTTAGAACGTGTAGCCGGGGTAAAATGAGGATGATAGCAATTGTATAGGTTATAAAATATAACTTTTACTAGTTTTTTTTGGGGTAGATTCATTGATTGCTCTATAAGAGCAACTTATCACATTCTGAGATAGAGAATTAGAGAATATAAATCACGTTCTACATTTGCTTGGGTGGATTTCTTGCACCTATTATGTTCACCAGTAACCCTTGTAACATCTTTTAATCAGCTTTGTTTAATCCGTTTAGCATTTGTTAATCCTAAGGCACCTGGTACAAGTTTTTGATGAAACTCGATCTCTTCCTCAGTTTCTTGTATTTCATGGATCATCATCGGAAGAATCCTCAAATTGTGGTAGCTGGTCATCAGATTGTCCGTATTCATGTGAAGGATCTTCCAACTTATTTTCCTCTTCAGGCTCTTTAGCACTGATTGAAGTGGGGCATGTTGGTTGATTTACATCAATAAGAAAAGTTTCAGGATGAGCAATGCTTTTTCTAGAGGGAACAGTTAACTTCCTTTTCTTTCCACGATCTTTTAACTGAGTGGCTTCCTGTCTTTTACCCTCCAAAATGAATTTTCAATGTTAGTCGATTGTAAGATATTTGTATCACCATTAACCACGCCACTGGTACTTCCATTATTGTAACGAGAGGAAATTAATCATTCCAATAGCGGACTCACATCACCAGGTACGATGCCGCATTTTTTGAACTCTGCCTTTAGCACTTCACAAGAATTTTCTCCTATTTTTACCATTAAAGATTGTAAATGGAAATGCTGCTTTTCGAGAACATTTGATCTACTTTCTAATAGAGTTTCCTTATACCATGATAAAATATCCCGCCACGCTCTCTTAAATGGTGGGAACAGCGCCACATAAGGGTTGAGTTACGTGAGTACTGTTGGATAGCAAACAAACGAAATGAATGTAATTTTTCTACAAGACTCTAAGACTTCAACATTCAAATGATAGTATAAATTGGCCTGCAATTTTTCTCATCTTTGGCAGCATAATAGAGTTAAACCAGTCGGCAAATGTTTAAGGCTCAAACCAACCGGATGAAGTGTTTCCATAGCGTGCCTCTGATGGATCATTTTTGGTCCATCTATCTATCCCACAAGTGCTTGGACTTGTACACGACGTATGAGGGGAGGAGTTCCTGAGCTGCACTTCCTGCGATCATAAGAGAGATGCGGCTTTTTGAGGAAGTAGGACTTTCTTCTGCCCAGGATCGTTGGTGAGATTTGAAAGTTGCTTAAAAATGTTATATATTCCTTCATTTGGGCTTCGTGCAAGGCTGCTCTGGTTCACTTTATGTTGAATACAAACCTTGCAGTAAGATCCTTATTACGTCGTAAAAAAGATTTTGCCCAATTTTTTCCAGGAAAATTGTCGTGAAAGTGGGCTACTTTTCGACCTTTGCTGTTTAAATACGCCTTAATTATGTGTCGCAATTCGGATTTAGTAACAGGAAACCCAATATCAGTAAGATTTTGGATGCAAGAAACAAAACGTATTTCTTCTTCGTGCAAAAAAATGGGTGGAATGTGGAAATCCAGGTTTCTTCATGTGCTATCCCTTACTTTTATAAGAAAGAGTTCTCCGAGGCATTCTGTAGATCTCCGTTGCTGTTCTGGTACTCATACATGCGTTTATAGCATTCAGATATGCTT
Organism: Pissodes strobi; assembly: GCA_016904865.1. Classification (NCBI taxonomy): domain Eukaryota; kingdom Metazoa; phylum Arthropoda; class Insecta; order Coleoptera; family Curculionidae; genus Pissodes; species Pissodes strobi. The sequence continues at coordinate 99,538 of MU188708.1, forward strand.
GTAAGTCTTCTGGAGTATAATCGGAATTTTTCCTTGAACCTAATTTTTGTTTAAATGCAAGATAAGAACCTGTATTTTACATCTTCAGGGATACTTTGCACCATATGACTGGTGCACAGAAACACCAGGTTCGCCGAAAAAATTAAAGTGTAAACAACCTATTTGGTAGTTTCATTTTGTATTAAAATATCTTTATTTTAATAAGTACAATTAGTAATATTAAAGATATTTATGTAATTAATTATGTACTTACCCGTACTTATCAATTAGATTTTTGATGACAAAAAAATTGCTTCAAACCGTTAAAATTTTTAGGTTAGAATAGACGGGAAAACTGACAAATGACGATGCCTAGTTGATAGTGATGACTTATGGGAGTGTCTAGAAATCGGTAGACTGATTTGCCGGAGCAACAAAATAAAATAAAGGGCATGTTGATAGGAACATACTTTAAGGAGGGGATAGTTTCCAAGATGCATTCCGTTTACTATTGATCGAAACAATTGGGCGGGATTTAGAGCCTTTGTTTGGAATGTCTAATATTTCACTTCACGCATGATCCATCCGCTCGCTCCGTTCGAAACGGGGGCGCAACCAATCAAAACTAACTGAAGGTATGCCCAAAATTAAAACTTTTTACAAATATCTTTTAAAAAAAATAAAAAAACACGCCTTGTTATTGCCGGGAATTGAACCCAAGGCGCCGCATCACAAGCGAAGCATCTAACCACTGGAACACTAGGCCTGCTGAAAGTAATCCAGATATTAGACATTCTAAAATAGAAAAGAACGCTCTAAGTTCCGCCCAATTATTTCGACCAATAGCAAACGGTATGCATCTTGAGAACTAGCCGCTAATTACTTTTACAGCATTGGTGCAAAGTTACCTTCATAGGTGTAAAATAACCTTACTTTATGGTATCTCTTTTTTTTATAGAAAATACAGCAATTTTAGTAATGCAACGTTTTTCTCTAATTTGTCATATAAATAATGCCTTGACTAGGCATGCTGAAAGTAATCCAGTTATTCATTCTAAAATAGAAAGCAAAGTCCCGCCCAATTGTTTCGACCAATAGCAAATGGTATGCATCTTGAGAACGTGTGAGGTTGCTTCTCGAGGCGCTTCTTTGCTTCTGCATACTATGCTATTTCTTCTGCATATCATGCTATTGGACTGCCTAGTTTAACCATTACATCATCCAATGGTTGGTTCTCGGGCGCCACCGCATCTGGATTATAGTGGTAGAGGGCCCACTCTACGCCGGGTTGCTTTTAGACAGTGGTGAAACGACTAACCAGTGGTCGATCTTGTACGTTTGCGTGGTTGCCGGCTGCTTTTAGAAATTCACTTGCTTAACTTAACTTGTTACTAGCAGGAAGGGATTTAGAAAGAAAACACACAATTTCCAGAATACACCTAATACAGCATCTCTATTGGTCAACTTGAAATATAAAGAATGGCGACTTCAAAACCCTGATAACCTATGCTAACCTAGCGTTGCTACGAAAAAAATTAGTCTTTACTAATCCAACCTACCTAAACTGAGGTTAACCTAAACTATTAATTCTTAACTAAAAAGTTACTCTTAAGCGACTTATGCTTAACCCAAAAGATAAAGAAATGAAAATAACGAAAATATTGCAAGAGGGGGGGGGGGGGGGGGGGTATGCGTAACGGAATGACATTGACATTTGAGAAGAGAAACAGAGCCGCGATATCAACTGTTAAGGAACGGTACTGCTACGACGAAGCTACTTGGATTACGGAATCCACGAGTCCACGGATCAGGCACTCGAATGACGGTCCAACATCGGTCCAACATAGCTCCTCTGACTTGGTCCTGACGGGTATGGATATACGCGGCCTGACGGTTAAAAGATTGGCGGAAACATGCGACGATAGCGTTAAGGTTCGGATAAGGATGACGACGATACATAGGATACGGTGCGACCATAGTAATTTGACCTGACGAGCCTTCCTGCACGTGAAAAAGGCAATTCCCGGAATGCGCGTGCGCGAATATGTCACTGCTTTCCGGTCGTACTTCGCTACTACGATTTTACGCCGTCGAGGAGGCGGTAGGCTAGGTATAGGTGGTAAGGAAGGATGGTAGGTAGGGTATGTGTGAGAGAGAGAGTGTAAAGATGGCGCACGGTCGGACTGAGACACAAACCGGCGTATAGCAGGAAGAGAGAGAAAAGGTGATGTTTCAGAGTCGATCTTGGTCGATTTTCTGAACAAAAAGAGATGTGCTCTTAGGCACTGAAATTTTACCATAGGGCTAGTTCTAAAGTCATTTTGTAAATAAAACAAAAAGCTTTAGCATTATATGAATATTTTAATAAGTTACTTTACTTGAAAATAACTAGAAGCTTATAAATACACAAACTATAAACAGTGAATTATTGTACGTAGTCAGTGCTACGATGTGAACAATATTAGTCGAGGCAAAGTTTCGACCTTGAATACTATGACATAAATAAAACTCTTAAAATCTAAAGCAATGCATAAACAGTGGTAATACTTTACTAATATATGTTTATAAACATAACCTTGAATCTATGTACAGTTAAATGTCTATTAGAGTTCCTGCGGAACAGCTACTTATCAACTATATTAGCTGATTTAGCTTTGATATGAAATATAATAATATACAAGCAATAATAACATGATTAATATTACCTTAGAGTTCACCTATAAGCTAATATGTACACTATGAACACCATTGACGAGAAACGTTCAATGTTCAGGAGGTTATCTTCTAACACTGGGGGAAAGTCACTTTGAAAAACACTAGATCTATGGCTAGCTTCCATTTACAATGTAGTTCAATTTCTTGCAAACAAGAATGACTGGAATGTAGTGGTTTGACTCTGGTATGCAGTTAGTGCATATGGCATGACATGAATGCCTTGTGAATGCGGCTTATTGGTACACGCATGAATGACTAGTAAATATGCTATACTGGTAGCATAAGTAAGCTGAGGTCCGCGTAGGGGATACAGCCTTGTGATAACTTGAGTAAATTGGCAGACTAGTGCCGTTTAATCCTTATATGAGAATAAGGCATAAGTAGGTATGCAGACTAGTGCAGACTGCAGAGTAATCCTTATATTAGAATAAGGCACGAGTGTAGCAACCCAGTGGTACACTCGTGATATAGAATGTTGAAAAATCCCATGGGCAAGACCATTGGGGACTGTACTGCGCATGGTACAGCCTTTGAGAATTAGAGATCAGTGGGTCTCCATAATGGCAGTAAAGATGCCGACAAATACCTTTTTGTAGGCTTAGTACTAGAGATCAGTGGGTCTCCATAATGGCAGTAAAGATGCCGAAATATACCTTTTTGTAGGCTTAGTGAGAATGTGATTGTAAACATGTTCGTTTACTTACTTGAGATTCCGAGACTATGCTCGATTGAGTGTGGTTTGAGACAGGGCTCGATTGTAGAACTCCCATGGATGAGACCAATTGGGACGCCATTGCTCGGCGTGAGATTCGTGAGAATAACGGCAGTATGTTTGCCAATAAATACCTTATTGTAGGCTTGACATAAAGATGATTATGCTGGGATATCACTATGTCACTTGAGTAAAGAACTAGAGAGATTATGAGGTCTCAAAACTTGAAAACTTGCCGGCATGGCGGCTCGAAGCGGGGGTGCGCTTTTTGCGACTTACATGGTCGAGGTTCAAAAGACTACTTCGTACTCAATACTGAATACTAGAACGTGGGAACTAGATCAACTTGAAGAAGTTGTTAACGACCCTTCTGGCGGGATGATATACATCCGCCGGAAATAGAAAGGGCGAATAATGTAAATACTGAGAAGTTATGTAAACCTTTACGTCAGCGATTGTCTAAATTAACCTTATGAATTTTTTAACACAAATCCGGTCGAAATACGTTAACTAGTTTTTATTAAAATCGACTCTTAAAGATCATGAATTTAGGAGCTAACTTGATTACCTCCGTTAAGAGACAGTGATTGGTCGACTCGGTCGCCGGGGTATAGCGGGAAGCGCTATGATTGGTCAGATAGCGTAGGTTATGCGGCCAATTTCAGACGAGTAACCGTGGTTACAACAGATGGCGCTAGTAATATCGCATGGATTTTAGTTTGTTTGGAATGCGAGGACAGTGGCGTGGAATGTTAAATTGTACAAAACTTAAATCGTTAGTTTGAAGACGTGTTAAAAAATGGTTTTTGAACAGGTGAGGCTCATCGGACTGAGACGCAAACCAGCCGTAGTGTAATGTAAGTGAGGGAGAGAGAAGGTGTAGTGTGTGTGTGAGAGAGAGAGTGTACAGATGTTTGTGTAGCACCTACGTTAATACCTATGCAGTAGCAGCGAAGATGGACACGAAAGGCGGCGACGATGGCGGTCTGCTGAAGGCGGCTGTCATGGCGGCGATCTGCAGGAAGCGGCGTGGGTCCGGCTCAGCTTGGGCGGCTACATTGGCGGCAGTGGTGGTCCTTTGGTCTGTCTAGGCGGCTGGCTGGCTGGCGACGTCTTCTTCGAGAACCCGGGTGGGTTCTGCCCATGATACAATAACAGGGAGATGTTATTGTATCATGGGTTCTGCCTGTTCCTGTTCAGCGTGATGCAGCCCGGTTTGTTGGCCGGCCGATGAGTGGGGACCTTCACGCGCACTGTGCTGCGACGGAGATCGCGACGTTCTACCGGTATCGCGCGAGAACTACGGAAAATGTGAAAACCGATTTCCCGACTTTTCGCGATGGAATATTTTATTGAAATGAGTTTAGAATATTTAAATTATATTTTACGAAAAAGAATTATGTGAATAGCCCGTAAAATAAGAAAGTTAATCCGGCTTGCATACCATTCCCCTAAAAATATAGTAACTTCGTTACAAACTAGCCGCTAATTACTTTTACAGCATTCGTGCAAAGTTACCCTCATAGGTGTAAAGTAACCTTACTTTATGGTATCTCTTTTTAAAGCAAATACAGCAATTTTTTCTAATTTGTCTTAGTAATAAAACTAGTAGAACTGCCAATAAAGACTTAAATAAAGAAAAGGGAAATTTAAATAAATTATACAAAAAGAGTAAGGTCAGATCGTCAAAAGTTACATCTAATTTATATAATAGCAATAAGGACACCATTGCTGTTGTTACTAACAGGCGTCCACGAGAAGTTTGCAATGCAATTGTTCCTAGCAGAATTAAGGAAAAAAGGCCTAAGTCAAAAAGTGCGACGGAAAGCACCAAAGCTACTTACTACGGGAAAGATTTCATTGGAGCGAGCATCAATGGTCCAAAATGTTATTTACCGATGAGTCCCGGTTATATTTGCATTCTTCTGATAGGCGGGGAACGAGTTTGAAGACAGCCTAGTGCCAGATACAATGATGGCATGTTTGTAGACAAGGAAAGTTTTGGTTGGAGGATTCTGTGATGATATGGGACGGAATATCTCTGAGCTTTGTATTTTGTCAATTGCGAAGGATATATTGAAATACTCGCTGAACATGATATTCCTTGTGTTCCATTTATTGGGAATCGGTTCATTTATATGCTCGATAATGCTCGGTTTCATATTACGCGTAATGTCAATCAATATTTAGATGAGGTAGGCATAAATCGTTTATTTTGGCCTACAGGGTACCCTGATTTAAAGCCAATTGAACATTTATGGGATCAGATTGGCAAGAATTTGAGAGACAGACCACGGCAACCTCCAAATATAAGAGAAGTTGGTGAAACTCTTATAAAAGAGTGAAACAATATGGACGGGGAAAGGGTTGCGCATTTGATACAAAGTATATCACGACGCATAAAAGGAGCTACAGAGGAGGAAATACAAGATATTGAGTTTATTTGTGAATTTGTTTTAAGTTTCTTCGTCTCTGATTATTTTTGGACCTCTTTCATTTATTTTGTGGTCTATCGGTGGTGGTAAGTGGGGTCTGTCATCGTCGAAAAGTGTTTTAACATATTGCTGCCATCTCATAAGCTTAGCTTCTACGCCTAGAATTATTTCGTTATTATTGTCCCTTAAGATTGTTGTTTGAGGCTTTCGATATCGACTTATCACTTCCTTAATTTTTTATACATGCTAAAGATGTCATATTTTTCTTGAAGTTGTTCTATCTCTGCATTTTGTCGACATCCACTTTTCTTTTACCTTTATACATTTCTTCCTAATGGTTTTATTGATGTGTTTGTATTCTGTTCAGTGTACCTTACATTTCCATCTTTATGGCAATGGCATGAGGTTCAAGATTTTTTGTGTCCATTCTTGCTTCTTGCCGCTTACTATGAATCCGATGTCTTGTTTTTTAATTTTCGTTATTTTTGTCTTTATTTCGTTCCAAATTATCTCGTCTCGTAGTCCCTATACCTGAGCAGATTTTTCTGTTCTTTCCATTCTTCTTCAGTTTTGGAGTTTATCTCGTCATATATGTATATAAAATAATATAGGAATAATTTAGGGATTAGATTTCTATTATTGTTCTAGATTTCCATTCAAATGCCTGGTAAAAGCTAAAATTATGGATAGCATCAAAAACAAGTTGGCTTTCTGAACAACATTTCTTTGCAATCGATAAATAATAAGGTAAAAGTGCTAAATCGGTGACACCGGGGGATTAACCGCTCAAATAAAAAAAGCACCTGCACAGATGAATCGGAGATAAATAAAACCACTGGATCATAAACTACTACTCATCGGCAAAAAATGCGAAAACAAGAGAAGCCTATAAATAGAAATTAATTTGTTAATTTAGCACGTTAAAGTATTTCAACATCGAAATCTTGATTAGCTTACACCGACCGGAAGGTGAAATATAAATAAAAACTCAAACAATAGTGGACATTGTGAAATTGTGCTAAAATAAGATGTTTATAGAATGTGCGTTATAAGGTTGAAAATAATGCAAAACAATTATGGTTCCGTTGATTTTAAATGATAGAACAAGTCGAAAAAGCCCAAAATTAGTTAGTTAGTTTGGGATGTTATTACTTCCCGATCAAGATACGTCAGCGAATAAGACCCGCAATCTCAAAGGTTATAATCAATAAACCAATAAATGGCAAATCGTTAATCAATAAAGCAATAAACAGCAAATGGTTAGAGCAAATGGTTAGCCGTTTAGACTCTTGCCGATAAGAAAATATAATAAAACAGTTACCACAGTTTATTTAGAATATCTATAGACTCTGCAGTTACTAAATTGTTACATCCCGACATGGGTCCAATAAAGAAACAACTGCGCTGTTAACAATCGCCCGGAGGTGGTGCTTTTACTTTTCTCTGTCTCGTAAATTATAGGCTGACGTTGGTCGTAGGGGTTTTTCTGCTTCTATGGTACCATTAAATAAACAAGAAATAGGAACATTGTCTTCCGCTGACTGTAACTAAGATAATTGCTGATATTGACATACCTAAGCAAAGTAAAAATTTAATGTTTTTGTAATTAAAAAGGTCACCCTGTAACCGGTTAATGATTAATAGTGCCTTAACATGTAAATGAAGGATAGGCAGTGAATCAAGGCACGATTGTCGAAGAGCTGGATTCTAATTTTTAATTTGTCTGAAATACGTATAGGTATGCGGTATAATGTGCCTGACCAATAATAAAGTCTAATAAATCTGAATAACTAAAAGCCGATAGAACATCCTCAGAAAAATCTGAAGAGTAGTCATAGCCTAAGGAAGTAATTAATGGCTCGATTTCCATAGTTTCGTCGATTACGTTGTCAAGGCCACATTTTTCTCTCGTCTGCTATAACATGTTTTAAGGCATTTTGCCAGTTTTCGCAGTTGTAGTCACCAATGAATCCATCAAGAGTTGCCCTGTTTTTGTTGTTTCTAGCAACAATAAAATTGGGTTCAGCTCACAATGATAAGGGAGCAAACGATGGCGATGTACAATAATCGTCGATCTTTTGCCATCTAAATAATAAAATATATTTATAGCACCGAACAAAGACTTGTCTTGTCTTACTGCTTTTTTAGATCAGTATGAATGTTTGAAGTTGAATGTATACTTTTTCCAGATAACGATCTGGAAGGACAGTCAATTTAGATAAATTAATTCAAATTCATTTATTAATGTTAATGTACATAAAATATCTAACACACCTCATAAATACAGCAGTAAAATACAATTTTACAAGAGCAAAAATCGTTTAGCAAAAGCTTCAATGGACACCACATATTTTAAGACAATTACAATATGACACTTATTAGAGAAACTATTCAGTACTAAAAATAAACGTTCTTTATCAAAATGTCCTCCTCAATCCTATGTTTAAATTGAGATGTTGGAAGACATTTAAAACTATATGGTCATTTATTAAAAAAATTTAATAGCCCAATACTCTGGATCACTCTGACACATTTCCAGTCTCCAGTAGGCTGATACCAAATCTCCTTTATGCTTAATGTCATACTCATGCATGTTCCCATGGGCTCTGAAATGCCCCCTACTCTTATGAAAAATCCTAAGGTGTGATGTAGAATGAAAATTCTCAGCAACCTGTATGCCTGCCAGCAATCGCATCTAAGGTCTGCAGGAGGTCTGACAGCTTTACGCTGTAGACCAATGATTCTTGACGTTCATGCCGAATGTCCCCAAGCCAATATCGGATAGGTCAGATGAGAGTGAAAGACAACATAGTAGGCTGTTCTCAGGATTATTGATGAGACGTTCATTCATCTGGTCTTATCTTCTTTGAGGAGCAATCTGTTTACACAAAACCACTCTTTAGTAGGAAAAGAATGTGTACTTTGCTGTCGATAGATAAGGAAAAGTATGAGTCTGAAAACCGAACCCGGATGAACCCCAATATTAGTAACACTCTTCCTTGACACGACCTCAGAAATTTTCACAGTTCTGTTTTCAAGATACGATTGTATTAGTTTACACTTTGGGGACAGAATATATATATTTGTAGTTTTTGCATGAGCATCTCACGATACACACAGTTGGAGGTGTTGCTTAAATCACAGAACACAACAGTATCAAATCGCAATTAATGGAAATAATCCATGATATGTGAAACGAGGTCAAGAATACCAAGCACTATCGTCCTGTTCCTTCTGAAACCAAACTGAGAGGTAGTGAATCAGTTATTTACATTGCCATAGCTTTTTTTGGTTGTTCCCTTTTTTAAAAACTGGAGTGACTGTGGCTTTTTTAAGAACTGAAGGGAATTTATTTACTGTGTGGGCTCATAATAATATTTTTAATTGTTTTAATCAGTTTGACATTAAATCCGTATATGCCATAACTGTTGTTTGTTCAAGGGGTCTATGATATGTTTTATTTGACTAAAGGTGATGTTAGAAAATATAAGGATCTTTAAAGGGTTCACAAAATTAATGTTGTCTAAGAAGTCTGTCTCTGTTTAGGTTTGGAATATATATTCATTGAACTCGTCTAGTGCAATGCTATGGGACTGAGTTGAAGTTTTTAATCTACCTCGGTATTTATTTATAATATTCTACATAGTACGAACCATAATGGAACATTAAAAATAAATGAATAAATAAACATCATACTGTTTTTTAAATTCGTATAATATTCGCAAGTTATTTTCGTTCTTACATTACCAACATAGATATTCCAAAAAAATAAATTCAACGTTGACATCAATAGCATTAATAAAATCCCAGTTCTTTTCAGAAGTTTTGTTGTGGTTCTGTTATTGACCTTACTTTCACAGTTGTTTCAGCGAAGCCCTTGGCTTTTTTATGGGTCTCAAATCTGAAAACCTGACCCCTATGATCTAAAATCCCCATATCGATGACCTCACTCAGTAAAATGTATTGGCATCCCAGGATCCAAGAAGACAATATCAAGGCAGTTGTTACCTCTAGTTGGGTGATTTATAGTCTTAACCAAATTAGACATCATATAACTGTTATTAATATTATTAGTGCATCAAAGTCTCTTGCAATAAGAATTTGATACTCGGACATGTTGGACCTAAATCACCCTCCAAGGAGTCTAGGCCAGATGGGTTGTGATCAACCGCTAAAACAATCAGATTAAAATCATTTAAACAGATACTCTATACACGTATCAATTCAAAATGCATTAATATACTATTTCCAGGTTTTTATCAGAAAATGGCCGAAAATTTAAACTTTGAGAAAAACCTAATCAGGCATTAATTTTTGTATGATCTGATTTCCGAAATATTGGGGGGGGTGTCTGAGCGTCAAGTTAGCCCCCCATCTTATTTTTTCCTATAACTTTGGTATCCAAACAGCACAGTTCAAAATATAATTGGCACAGTAAAGCACACTTTGAGCACAATGTGATTACAAATTTTTCAGGAAATTCGAATGTGGGGGGCCCAACTTGGCGCACCCGTTTTCTCGATAGGTAAGCAGGTGGTTACTTGTTACCTCGGGGCCCATTCCGGAGATAAATAAGAAGCTTTTTTTGTCAACAACAATAAGTATATTTGTTTCTCCAGTTTTGCCCTGAATTGGTTTAGGGCCATTGGTAGCATTTGTTTCCTATAAGTGACGGTTTTCCAATTATTGACATCAGTTTCATGCTCTAGTTCCAACGGCGCGGCGCGGCCGTGACTGATAACGAATTCGGCTCTGGCAACGTTGCCAGAAATGTTTCCTAGCAGGGCTATCGGTCTGTATAATTTCTGTAACAGGACGCCTGATATGGGTCGTTTGGCCGGGCTGGGCTAGCCCCATCTGTGTTGGAGAAGGAGTTGACTTCACCCTGGTGAAAATAGAGGGAGGGGTGTTGGGCTTGGGTAGGAGTTTGTTTACCTTTTTTATTTTCAGATATTTTCCTTTCTTCGAATTTTCTTGTTGATGCTCAGCTTCACACTCTTTCCGGTATAGGTGATCTTGGTTTTCTGTCATCTGAAGCAACATTTTGTTCAGAAGCACATACCACCCTTGGGTGTTATCTGTTCAGAAGGTCATTTTCTCTCGATAAAACAACTTCATAGTGTTTACGTCCTCCATAGTGTTTACTGTCATCCGCATCGCGGACATAGTATTATGTTGTATTCAACTAAATACTTTTATGCCTTTTATACGGACAGCGCAGGCTTAACTTTATAATTTGTCACACGTATAACACTTAAAATCACTATTTTAGATCTTTAAGAACTAGAACACTCCGGGGTGCATATTTGTAAACTGCAGACGCGATAGGACCTCGCCATAGGGCGACCATAATATAAATGTAGTTGCTTTTTATGCATTGGGTTAGTTTTGTTAAATTTTTTGGTTGCGCCCCCGAAGCGAGCGGAGGGGCAGGCATGAAGTGTTCAAGTATTTGAAGACGAAACGTAACGGGGGTATTATATCTAACATTTATATTACAGTCGCCCTATAGCAGAACCTTATGCGTCTGTAGAATACGTATATGCCTCCGGAGTCCGGATTGTCACTCGTCGCCAGCTTTCAACGTGCAAGGAGAGAGGAAACACTAAATCTGGATACAAATCCTTATGTCGTGTAAACTGCTTCTCTATACACTTAATAATGTTATCCATTGTTAAATAAAATACTTCGATTTTAAATACATCCGTTAAATTGGCTATAATGTCGTCTTGAATTTCATTGTATGTAACCCTGTGATTCAAATCCCCTTGAAACCTCTAGGTCTATATCTCTTTGGGAAAACTGCTTGTTTACTATATCAGCGAGGATTCAGTATATATTATATCAAAATCTCCAGAAGGGCACGTAATGCAACAAAACTTCCATTTCTGTCACTGAATATTTTTGAAAAAGTGACCCGTTTGTAATAAAAAAAAACCTATCTTAAAAACCACTCACACATGTAAGATTTGATAATAATATAAAATGTATAATATTTAGATTAATAATGTCATTTTATTATGCTTCTTTATGTTTGTGTATATCAGTTCTACCAACCCCTATAGACTAGTACAACCCTGCAAAAAAATAATAATACCCAAATTAAAAACTTTTTAGGCAATTGTCTTGCCCTTTTCCTAGAGTTAAGCAAAGTCGTATTTAGTTATTAGGCATATTTTTTATGTTATAATATATTATATCATATTATGTAGTATTGTATTATTATGATATTAATATATTACATACAGTATACAGTGAACAGTGGAACAAATTTTATTTCTTAATATGGAAAGTCTTGTTTGATATAACGGTTTTGTAAAAACACATCTCTCTTGAAAACAATTCCCATTTAGGCACCATCAATTCATTCTAGAATGTCCATCTAAAATATGAATTATATAAACATACACCTTGTTTTGTTACTTGTATATCTACACCCTCATAATTCCAAAACAATCTGTTTAAAGGTTCCTCTTGACTGGGGCTACATTTTCCACGTATCTACTGGTATGTGGCCTTTAAATATAAATCCCAAGTATAATTAATTATTTTTTCTCATTGAAAATGATATTTATTTAATTAATATTCAATGCTGTATTATTTACTAAATATGTAATTAGTTAACA
>JAEQML010046692.1:0-59697 GCA_016904865.1 Pissodes strobi
GTGTTTGGAGTAGTTTTTAATTGATATTTAAGTTTGATTTAATCGGATTTTGTTATTATCATGTATTTCGCTTTTGTGCAGCCGTTCGCTTGATTATTCAGTTTTTACACAGCCACAGAACAACGCACGCATTATTTACCACGTAATATTTGACGAGCTATTAGGAACTAAACCATGATAATAACAAAATCCGATTAAATCAAACTTAAATATCAATTAAAAACTACTCCAAATACAAGAGTCTAGCGACCCGACCAAATTTTCGATACCAAAGGCCACCTATACTACATAGGTGGCCTTGCGTGGAAAGTATTCACAAAGAAGGGTGATTCTTTGTGAATTTATTCCCGGAAACACATGCAAGCTACTGTATATCCACTATAATACGGCTTTTGTTAAATATATCCTGGTTTTTACTTAAATAAAGCAAAATATTTCGTAAAAAGTGCATCCAAAGTACGGGCAGGTATTACAATAAGTAATATCACTTTTCGCATTACCCTCCGCTCGCTGCGCTCGCTACGGGGGCTCAAGAAAAGCAAACTAACCAGGTGCTAACCCAAACTAACCCAAGACGTACCCAAAATCAAGAAAAAAATTGTTTAAACTTAATCTTAAAAAAAAAATAAGAAAAGCAACGGGGTTTGAACCCGAGCCCCCACCGCCGATAGTTGCCGCTGCCGAGTTTAGACCTAACCATCTAGACATCTCGGCCACCACGACTTATGTTTAAGAAGGATTGTATCGCGACATAGCGCGAATGCAATCGCTCGAGTCAACGCTACCTACACTAGATGGCGCTAGAGTCGGTATCGAAAATTACATCGGGTCTCCAGACGCTTTTAAAATACATTAGGTTTTCCTAAGCGCTTGTAAGAGATTGGACAATTTTAATGTGCTCTTTGGCTAGGGTGTGTTCGAGGCATTTCGAAGAAGATTGCTACAAGAGAGACTTTCGGTTTGAAGTTCGGGAAAAATTTAAAAGAGAAGTGTTACTAGCCAGATTTGAAACACTAAAACAACAGTTTTCATAGATAATTACTTAGTTTTACATTGATTGTGTCTAGAACTAAGGTGTGGCCTCCGATACCAATACTATATGTAGGTATTGAGTATGAACTTACGAGTCTTCAAGTATTTATAATAATTACCATAGACAGTAATATTTATTAATATAAACATGATCAGATTATATGAATATATAACAGTAAATTGTAAATTATGGTTCTTAAATAAGCTCGTCAAATACTATGTGGTAATTAAATAATGCGTTGTGCTGTGGCTGTGTACAAACTGAATAACCAAGCGAAGGGCTGCACTAAAGCGATGGACATTAGGTTTTTCCAGTTTCCCTCCGAGGATGTTTTAGGAAAAGCATGGATAAATGCTTGTAAGATATTGGAAAATTTTAATGTGGATAATGCTAGGGTGTGTTCGAGGCATTTCAAAGAAGACTGTTTCGAAAGAGACTTTCGGTTTGAACTATTGTGAAGTTCGGGAAACATTTAAAAGAGAAGTGTTACTAGCCAGATTTTAAACACTAAAATTACACTTTTTCATAGATAATTACTTCGTTTTACATTAATTGTCTTTAGAACTAAGGTGTGGCCTCCGATACCAATACCTACTACATGTATTGACTATGAACTTACCAGTCTTTAAGTATTGATAATAATTACCATAGACAGTAATATTTATTAATATAGACATGATCAAATTGTATGAATATATGAGTGTAAATTGTAAGTTATGATTCTTAAATAAACTATTTAAAAATAAATAAATAAATAGGTATTATTTGCATTCTTTTTGTTGATATAAGTTTACTTATACTACGTTTTATGTCATAATGCAGTGTTATTCTCTATTTTGATATGTATTAACAAACAATAATAAGTTAGAGAACAACACAGATTATTAATTAATTTCATAATATATGAAACTGTAAGATTTTTAGTTGAAAGTACAGAATAAATTTTATTTATTGAGCTAAAAGTATATGTAGTGTAGGATTATACATTTCTTATTCGTTACTTTAAATATTATAGGATTTGAGTTTAATAAAACGGTTATAAATGTATTTATAAAGTATCCAATATGAAACACCCGAACCGGTAAACCGAAAATAGAATTCTTGTGAGAAAAAGCCCTTTCGCTTTTCATGTGCTATCCTTAAATGTCCGATTTAAATTAAATATTTTGAAATATATATGGGCTTAAAATTAGTAATGACGTTAAAATTTACATATGTAACATCCTTATGAAACTATCTTTAAACATTTGGGTAGGGTACCAAGATAAATATTGTTAAAATAAGGTCTAATAAAGTAGGAAATATAATGCCGCCATACGCTTGAATTGAAAATTAGTCACCAATGACGTCATGCGCACGACGGACGAGTTTTAGACAGCGATCGATCATATCTTGTATTCTTTGTATCATGAGTTTCACGTACTACAATATTAGGGATAAAATTAATTTCGTCATAAACTTGATTAAATATACCGCAAACGACAATATCGTTTATGGCCAGCTTTTATTTAAATTCAACCTGTGTGCGGCGAAGTTCGCCCAATCGTTACCAGGCAACGAAGAAAATAAACGACGATTCCTTTGTAGCGCTCTCTTGCCATTGAGTGGACCTTCTTGTCGTAGTTAATATTCGCTGCTGTTACCCCCCGTGGGACCATTTCTGTCTGTGCCTACTGAGATTCGACTTAGAGCCACCTATTTATATTGTGTGTGATAGTCGGACCTTTCAAGAGAGAGCGTATGCCCCAGCTCTAGCTAAGCCTGAACGAGGGCCTTACTGGCGAATGCACCATGCGCGAAACCCACTAGCAGTAATTCTTTACATTTCTGGGGATTCTAATGTATTAAAGAAGAAAATTTGAGAGAAAATACATGGGCGGAAACAAGATTTTATTCATATTGTTAATAATTTGAATTGATTATTATAATGGTGCTATATCCAATAATTGCCTCGGGGTATAATAATAATTGGATATAGCACCATCATAGACATTCAAGACTTTTTACATTTCTAAGAATTCTGATGCAGTAAAGTAAATTCGAAAGAAAATAAATTGACGGAAACAAGATTTTTTGTATTTGTTTACAATTTTGGTTAATTTATTTAAAAACCAATGAAACTACTTTAGCTTGGGTGAGTTCTGTTAGATTGGGTTAGTTTTGGTTGGCTTGGGCTAGTTTGGGTTAGGTTTGGTTAGTTTCTTCTAGTAAATGCGATCCGTGCACAAACCGCAGGACTTAGCTTCTCCCACGCCTTAAGCGTAGCAGGCACCTTCAGGCTTCGGGCTATTTTATTATCTTGAATTAGCTAGGGGCCAAGTTAGATAATTTAATCAAATTAATTTCAGTCTATTTATTATTCATTAAAATATTTGTCAGTTATATTGCAGATTGATGTATATTTGTTTAAAAAAACTTAATTTTCTATATTATTGTATATATCTCCATTAATTAAGCAAAATTATAAGAAATGTGCAACAAATCTTGCTTCCGTCAACAATCCATTTTCTTCCAAATTTACTTCTTTAATGCATTAGAATACCTAGAAAAGTAAAAACTGGGGAATTTCTATGCTGGGGCCATATCCAATTGTGATTCAGATATAAGCCTTGATACCCAACTTCCTAATTTTTGATTCCTAGGTGCTATTTATCAGTGGTTAGCACGTAATTTGCAAAATTCAACTCTTTCTTATGCAGATTTTCCCCCTTTTCTAATTTTTTTTACACCTTAAGGTTTTTGTTTACCTTTTATTTTTGTAGCTCCAGAACCCCCAAATCTTGTCTTGCTGTAGTGTTAAGACTTACTTTCGTGTTTTGTGGTTCCAAAGATGCGTGTTTTTTAATTAATTTTAAAATTTGCTGATAAAGGAACGTAAGTATGTATTTTTCCCTAATCCTTAAATTTTAACTCTTAAGAGTTGGAAGCTTTTCAAAATTGTTCTTACAAATCAAATTAATAAATTCAATAAACACCATTAAAAATTAGCTATAAAGCATTACGACATAGGAAGTTGGGTAAACCCGGTCATAATATTAATATTTATTTTTATTATTGTTATAGTAATGCGGAAATAATTAGAAACAACACTTTAAATGCAAAATTCATAATTTCACATTACATAAATAATTTTTCTATGAAAAAATAAGGAAAGGTTTGGGTTTTTGCCAATCAGGTCGAAATTGTATCATTTCAGGCTGCACAAGTTTTTTATTTATGTAAAAAATTTAGTCGTGTTTAAGTACATTTTATGGCAAATGTTAATATGGTGTTATATACTATGCAGACAACATACACAATCAAATTTCAAACATGTTAAATATTAATAAAATAAAAATTAATTTACATTATAATATTAAAATATATTTATTCATTTAATTTACAAACTGCTTGATATACACAATTATTTCCTAATTCTATATTCAGTTTAGCGGCACCTAAGTGGGAATTACCAGTATACTTCTGATTATTACATTGGTTGATTTAATTATTTTTTCTCCGATTGACAGCAAATATTAATTTTGCAGACACATATCAATCAGCAAAGTATTACTTTTCCTGTCCAGGCAGCAAAGGAAGTACTTTGCTGCCTAGGCAGCAAAGTGATTAGTTTCCATGGGAATAAAACGTTTGACATAAGTTGTCAAACTATAATTATTATGGACATATACATTTCCATAGCAACCAACCGTTCCAACAATTGCGATTTCTATCAAATTTTGTCTTTATTTATCACTACAGGAAAAATAAAAAGATTGTGGGAATTGTAATAATTTGCAAATATACAATATACATATATCATTATAAACAATCGGAGAAAAAATTATATGTTCAACTCGGCAGCAAAGTAGATTGACTGCCTTAGCTGAATTCCTTCCTGAACTATCAGCCGCGGCAGTCAATCTACTACTTTGCTGCCTAGTAAAACAAATAACTATTTATCCATCTATTAGTCTTTGATGATTATTCATAGTCAGTAAAATATGTGCTTGCAGTTGTTTAAATTAGCCCATTATTCGGCTTCAAAAGCAGTTTGGGTTAATTACAAAGCGTTGCCCGAACCACACATTTTCACTTCATGTAATGCTCTCCGCTCGCTCCAGGGCGCAACTAAAAAGAAATAGACCAAATTAATCCAAATTTAAAAAAAAAGCATAACCTTTAAAAAAATTAAAAAAAATATCGACGGGAATATAACCCAGGCCGCCATATCACAAGCACAGTATCTGACCATATTCAAAGATGTGACCAATGCGTTACGAGATCAGCTGAAAGGAATTTGCTGTATCATAATGATGTAGTGTTTGTCAATAATGCGATGCGCGCGCAACTCTAAAGCCCTGTGTGTGTCAATAATAACTGAATCACACGTTTCAAAAACGACACTGAAAGTCACTAAAATACACATGCATAATGTAGAAGCGTTTCATGGAAAAAACTGAATTTCGTACAAAATTGATTTATGTACTTTTAAAAACTAGTGGTTCATTTATTGTATACTTTCGCAATCCAAATAAACATTATATTAAGCAACTAGATATTTTATTGTTACCTACTCTCTTTCATTCGTCAATAATTTATGATTTTTTAAAATATTCAAATTTTTGAAAAGCTTTATTATTCAGAAAATGCAGTTTACAATTCAGGTGTTAAAATTCCCCTATTCAACACTGATATGAGAAATACCACATAAATTACAACAACATATCATCCATTTATTATATAAGATTAGTTAAACCTCAGCAACAATACAATTGAGATAACATGCGTCGTAATTTATTTATTTGGAATAGGTACTTAAAAGATACAATATTCAATTACAAAGTACACTGAGAATACAAACATGAGTAATTTATTAGTATATAAGCATAGACATAGTAAATTTTACAATTTAAGAGGAATGCGATAAACTATTATAAATAAAATATCATCATTATCAACTCCTTTACATTGAAAAATATAAAAAGCATCAATTGTCCATGTCTATGTCTAGCTGATCCAAGTTATGCACCTAGATGCTGACAGAACATCTGTATGTGCTAGATTTCATAATTTGCAATTATCTGCACTAGCTTTACACTAAGTTAATAAATAATGCACAAATAATAGGTTAAACTAAATCTGGTTTAATCTAAACTAAAGCTAAACTAAACTAAAATAAAGTAAATTAATCCAACTATTCAACCATACCAAATTACTCCCCATTTAGATAAAAAAGCCTTTCAAGTTCTTTCAAATTTTTAAATACAAAGTCTTTGTTGCCGCTGTATTTAAATTGTTTTTATTGATGTAGGCTAATAGGCAAGAGGTTGTATATGTTCGATCCGTAGTAAGTTAAATATCTTAAGTTAAGGCGTTCATTGAATAGTGAATAGGTCAACGTATTAGTCCGGGAGCCAGCGTCAATTTTTGGTAATTATTTTAGACCGCTTGAATTCAACTTATATAGTATGTTCTTATATAGAGGAACACTGAACCGACCGTCAGCTGGACCGTCAGCGCTGGATGCTGCGGCGGGAAGATGAGATAGTTGTAAAACAAAATGGATTTCGGAATTATCTTAGACCGGTTGAATTTTTTATGATAAATTGCCTATGTTACCTAGTTTAAAAAATGAATAGTCAGCTGCGTGCCGGAATCAACGTTGTACGTCAGCTGGTCATGAGAAGGTGTAATAAAATTGAAAAAAAAAATGATTTATAACCGAGCGAAATTTTTTTACCTGACTTAGGACTCGTGTAGAAATATGAAAATAATAGTCAGCTGGGTGCATCGTATGACAAAGACCGTCAGCTGGAGCAATAAAATATCATTACGCTGATACATCCAAGCGGCGCGCGGTAGTTTAAGTGGTCCGACTGACGACCTTCGTCTCAATATGCATTCAGCTGATTAGAATTTTCCAATTTTAGTTCATTAAAACTATTATACGGCTAAATATCAATTAAATATTCATTGATTCACCAAAGACACAGTTAGGTAAAATCCGCATATTCAAGCTTTGAGTGAAATTTCAAATCTACCTCATAGCAATTTAAATCAACTTTTTGCAACACTGGAAGATTATGTTTGTAAATTATATGCATTTGAAAGAATTAATGACGTCAACTTTCTCATACAAAATCGTTTACAAAATCATTTAGCAGTAAAAATAATCAGCAAATACTGCATTTAGAAAAAGAAAATGATGGTTCCATGTTCCCGCCTTGCAGATCTGAACTGCGTCAACATTTTCTCCGAACATTATCGCACATTTCTGGAGTCCCGCACATCTTCCGATACCATCCGAATTCTCGCCATCTGACTAAGGTTGGAAAAAACGAGATGAAAAGTATTTTTTCAAATGGTATGAACGAGATCAATTACCGCCGTCTTGCCGTCAATCACTGTTGCCAGATGGATATTTTACTTAATAGTAGGATAAGGCAATAAAAAACAGTAGATTTGTCTATCCGAACAGTAGGATTTTTTTTTATTAAATGCGTTTTTATAAATTATGGGCAAAATATATTGAAAAACCACGAAGTAAGTATGCATACATATCCCTGTTCTAACATTAAACCTATAAACAAGAATATTTTTGGACATACTTTAAAAAAAAATTCTGGTAACGAAATATAAACATTAATCAAACAAAACCAAAAATGAATTCAAAATGATACATTTGTGAGATATGCAATTTCATTAGCTCTCTCTAGAGACCAAATTAAAACATTAGTTTTCTTTTGATCTAGGCGATAAATAAGTTTTGCTATGAAGCAACCCTACAATATTACAGGTAGAAAGCTTATTGCGTTGCTTAGTTTTTAACAAATTTATTTGCGAAAAAATTCGTTCAACAATGGCAGAAGACTGACGCAAGCATAATAAATTTAGTACACAATTGGATAAAGTTAGGAATATGGGAGAATTGTGTCCCAAGCACTTGTTTCTAATAGAAACCCAAAAGTGTTCAATACTAGCTGCGAGCCCAACACAAACGAAAACAAATTATAGGAGGTTCCCCAACGCGCGAATATAAAATCAAAAGCAGTACGATCTTTGAGCGTCCGTAAGTGGGGAATTTCTCGAAGGTTTATTACCAATATCAGATGCATGGAAACGATAAAAAAACATAGCAAAAATTATCATTGTGGCTGTGAATTAGTGTCGCTTTTTTGATTTTTGCCCATGTTTTAATAAATCATTTTAACAGGAGATTTTATGTTGAAAACAGTAGAACAGTAGGTTAGAGTTAATAACAGTAGATCTGGCATCACTGCCGTCAATTACAAGCATCACAAGTATTGATGAAGGCTTTGAAGGTATGGAAAACTTATTTTTCTCTTTTCTCAGGAAAACATGTCCATCAACATGATTTTGATAAATATTTTTTTTGGTTTCTTTTGTACAGATAACAGTAAAACAGAGGCAGGAGATATTCACGATGACATTGAAATAGATTATTCATGAGACGACAATCAAAGCAATGAGGAAGATAATTCCTAATACAATGAACTCATTTTAAACATTTTTTTTCCGATTATTTCAACAATATCTGAATGAAAACAAACTCAATTTTATGCGTTAATTATATGTGAACTTTACGTAACTATATTTTTGGTAAATCGTTGAATAAAGAGTTTTCGAATATTTCAACAATATCTGAGCAAAAACAAACTGAATTTTAAGTGTTAAGGATGTGTGGATTTTACCTAACTGTATCTTTGGTAAATCAATGAATATTTAATTGAAATTTAGCTACATAATAGTTCTAATAAACTAAAATTGGAAAACTCTAATCAGCTGAATGAATATTGAGACGAAGGTCGTCAGTCGGACCACTTAGGCCCGACGCCCACAGAAGAGACGAGGAGCGGACGTTGGACGGGGACGTGGCGCGGGCGCGACTTAATTTAGTTATTCACCATATAAAGTAAAGAGGCAACGCTAATAAGGGAAGTCAGGCCGAGGCATGTCTTTACGCGACCGAGCCGCGTTTCTTTTTAGGCTCCAGAGGCTCATTGAAGAGGCGAGACATTTGTTTAAAATATGCGACTCCGAACTTAACGTGCATTTAATTGAAATAATAGAAAAAATTTCGTTTTTATATGATGTCAATAGTATAGAAAGATCTTAACCGCGCCTACGTCCTTACCGCGTCTCTGCCACGTCCGCGACGCGTCGCCGCCCCATCTCTTCTGTGGGCGCCGGGACTACCCCGCGCCCCTTGGATGTATGAGCGTTATGATACTTTACTGCTCCAGCTGACGGTCTTTGTCGTACGACGCACCCAGCTGACTATTATTTTCATTTTTCTACATGAGTCCTAATGCATGTAAAAAAATTTCATTCGGTTATAAATATTTTTTTTTTCAATTTTATTACAACTTCTCATGACCGGCTGACGTACAACGCCGGTTCGGGCACGCAACTGACTATTTATTTTTTAAACTATGTAACATGGACAATTTATCATAAAAAATTCAACCGGTCTAAAATAATTCCGAATTCAATTTTTTTTACAACTATCTCATCTTCCCGCCGCAGCATCCAGCGCCGGTAGCCCAGCTGACGGTCGGTTCAGTGTTTGTCTATATGGGAACATACTATATAAGTTAAATTCAAGCGGTCTAAAATTCATGCCAAAAATTGACGCTGGCTCCCGGACTATATTGTTTAAACCTTGGGTGGCTGTGCACGTATGAAGAAACAGCAAGTACGCAGAGTGACCTTACAGTGCAGGCGCTCTTAGAAAATAGTAAATGAGTAGGATAGAGTTTATTTTTTCTGTTGATAATTTTTAGTATATGTTTCTGAATGATATTTAGGTTATAAAGAGCACTGTTATAGAAGCCACCCCAAACAAGTATTCCATAAGAAATTACTCAACAAGAGCCTTGTAAATTGTAATTAGTGTATTTCTATTTAAGAAGTCTCTCAGTAGATAAAATTTGTGTATCAATTTGTAAATCCTACTCCAAATATAGTCAATGTGAGGCTGCCATTTCAAGAACTTGTCTATCATTATCCTCAGGTACTTTGTGGATGGGGCCTCCTTCATACAATTATTTTCAACCCTTATACTATTGAATTCCGGGCGGTTGGCGTTAGTAAGCGCAAATGCTACGTAGTTGGTTTTTGCTAAGTTCATTGTTAATTTATAATTCTATAACCAGTTTTTTATTATTGTTAAGTTTTCTATCGTTTTGTTTCTTACGCTATCCCATGTTTCACCGGAAATTACCACCGCCGCATCATCAGCATAAGAAATGCGTAGTACGGTGCCTTATGGTATGCCAATTTTGATTACTTTTTCGTCACTAAGAACGTTATTTATTCTTGTCATTTGGTGACGTTCTGGTAAGTAGCTTAAAAATAGTTTCAGAACAACTCCTCTTATGCCCTAATGTTCCAACACACGTAGGAGTTGATTGTCGGGGACCGTATCAAATGCTTTTGCGAGATCCAGAATTACCGCCACGCACTGCTTATTCGAATTCAGATTACCAACAACCTCTGAAACCAAGCATTGCATGGCATCAGCTGTGCTGCTAGCCTCCAAGAAGGCATATTGATTTGATGACAATACGTTGTTGGTTTTTAGATCGTCAATCAATTTTGTTTTTCACACTTTTCTAAAAGTTTTGCAAAGTTAGATATCAAGCTTATTGGGCGGTAATTCTCTAGCGACGATTTGGAACCTGATTTAAAGATAGGGGGAATAAACTCACGAGGGAATACTCCCGTCTCCGAAATTAAGTTAATGATATACAAAAGAGGTTCAATCAATTCCAAGTGTGCTTGCTTTATGTTTGACACTCTAACACTGTCACATCCCGGCGAACCGTTAGTCTTTAATGAGAAAATGTGTCTTATTAATTCGTTTTTTGTTATTGGATTTAAATAAGCCGAATTAACTATTCGTCGGTTGAGTTGGTGTTTAAAAAGTGGTGAGAAGGATGTTTTTTTCCATCTCAACCCCAATATCTATGTAATAGTATTAGCCATCTCATAGAAATTGTGGAAGCTTTCATTCTCACCATTTGTAATATTCAAGGAGTAGTTGGTTTTATTATTACTTTCCTAAATTGCATCTTTTATTATTTGGTACATTTTTTTCATGTTATCTTTGTTTTGTTCTATTTGGTCCCTGTAATAGTCGTTTTTACGCTTGTGAATCAGTTTATTTAAGGCTTTACGGTATTCTTTATATTGTTCTTGTAGTTGAGGGTTCTTACCTTTCCGAAGTATTTTCTTCATTTTGTCCCTGGCTCTAATTGAAGTAGTTATGCCATTCGTTATCCAGTTTTTGATTTTCTTATATTTTTTGAGTTTAACCGTGCACGTTTTGGTGGCTTTAATTAAGATACTTTCATATATTTCCAGGAAATGCGTTGCTGCTATTTCAGGGTCTCTTTCATTTGTTATTATTGACCAGGCGAATTTTTTTTAGGAATACAGGAATATTCAATTTACTCTTTACAATGGTTTCAGTTTGGTTTATTTTTTATCATTACTCACTTTTGTCTGACTAACAAATAGTGCAGTAGGCATGTGGTCGGTTAGAATTTTGTTTTATAATATAAGGTACTTCCAATAACCTATATATTCCTTATGACTCCTTCCACTGCGACCAACACAAAATGGCCAGCTTTAATTTTTTGGTACACCGCGCCGGCACCGTATGGTTAACTTCCCTCTCAGCAGATAAAGATGTAATAATGAAAAGGAGACAATTAAGAATATAGCGAAAGTTAATGGTTTCAATACTAACTTAATAAATAGACTAATTTAATAGGCATTTGTTTAGAAAGACCGTTCGTGATTCCACTTCTTTCGTCAATCAGGACGAAAATACAAAATATGTCTCGATACCATATAATCCTCAGTATACTAGAGGACTCCAAAAGGTCTTTAAGGAAGTAGGTTTAAAATTAGTATACCAAACTCAGTTCAACAGTAAGAAATTATTAGGTGGTCCAAAGGACAAAATTGAAATATTAGAAGTGGAATATATGAAATTGGATGCATGGATTGTAACCAAAAATATGTTGGGCAAACTAGAAGATCTATACAAACGAGATTCAAGGAACACATAGCTCATTTAAAGTAGGTATGGTAGAACAGAAAAATCAAATGTTGCCGAGCATGCTTTTGATAATAATCATAGAATAACAATTAAAATTATAAAATTAATTAATAATATAACTGTTAGGAGATTATTAGACGCATATGAAAGGATAGAAACTATCAAATGCAAGAATAGTTTAAATAGAGATAGAGGGCCAATTCCGTATAGTACATGATTCCGCACAAATGTTATATATAAAGCTTTAATACATCTCACACTGGAGAACCGCCCAGTGTTCCGTACCACAAATTTATTCCACATGTTTATTAATAGTTAACAAGCTGCCGACGGTAACCCCCAAACAGTACCGTGCCGTATAGGGGGCCAGGGGGGGGGGGGGGGCGAATGCCCCTCCCCCCGCCCTCTATCTAACCCGCCTCAGCGTCCTAATGCAAACTGCTGCAAAATATTTTCTGGGTCAATGTTTTTTCGAAGAACGTTTGGCAACGCTGTTTCTCCCATTAATCCGCCGTCCACTACGGCTCTTCTTCTTGAGCGCCAGGAGCCAGGTTCCAGGTTTATTAAGATTTGTTTGGTTAAGTTTAGTTTAGTGTTTACATGTCTTATCTAATTATGTCTGTCCAGTTTTAATCATCTCCTGATGATGCTGACATGGTTAGCGAAACGCGCGTCGAGTGCATAAATTCTCTTTCGGTATTGTGGATAAAACTCTGTTTTAGTAATTATGTCTAATCATTCGGCGCCCTCGAAATAGCTCATCCCTCCCGCCCTTATACCCACGGCACGCTACTGCCCCCAAATCCTTAATTACTTCAACCCTGGCCAATCACTCATTCTACATACTACAAACATATTCTATTGGCTATTTTTGTCGGGTGTATGTTACAATTGAACATTTATTAATACTAAAATACAAATTATTGCCCAAGAACGAATTTACAATTTGCATCTAGCCAACTTTCCAACCCGCAGTTCCGGCCGCGATTACAGCGACTGAAGTAGCGCTTTCAAAAACTAGCCAGTTGAATTGAATATCTTACTGCTGCTGCCCGATCGGATTTAAGTACAAATACTACCCGTAAATAGTCGTTTATGTGAATCGACATCAAGCTCAGACTGTACAACACATACGACAGGCCAATAATCATGTACGCAGCACCGCACCGGTCTGGATAGTAGAGTGCTACTTATAACTTATTTTGACTTCTGTGGGCACCTCGGGGTTACAAGCTGAAATTTTCACAGAATGAAGGCTTTATTATATTAATTCAAAATACGAAGGTAATAAAAAATCATAACGGGCAAAAGGGCAGTATACCTAAAAATCGAGATTATTATATGAACGTGTAGGATATTAAATTATGAATGTTTTCACATATAATTTATCTACATTTTTGTACGAATTATATTTTTTATCATTGCTTGAATTATGCAGATTGCATTGGCCCTTACGGAAAAATAAATAAAAAAAATTAAATATCTCCCTTCAAACCTGGGCAAAATCTGATTTAAAAATATACTCATTTTTGTATTCACCTCGCATTCTCTCCGAAATGAAGGCTCAAATCAAAATTTTTTATTCTTGCAAAAAGTTTGCCTTAAGTATTTAGAATACATAGGTTCATGAATACATTTTCTTTTTCTCACATGGTAATGGAAAAATAGAATTAAGTGTAAAAAAGTAATTTACTTGAAGCAGCGACCGGCCGATTTCTCGCTTCCCGAGCACTCTCGCATCTCACTTTTCTTCATAGCTTCCTCTCTTTCGCGCCTATTGTACAATACAATAAGTGCTTTTACACCATTACGGGTTAGAATACTACTAATAATAATAGCTATTATTAATTGAATAAAATCAATGAAGACATTTTCGATTATACTGAAATTTATTTTTCCTATACCTTGCTAGGTGATAAAGAAGTAGAAAACAAATCATATACTTAATGCAACTGCTATTAATTCAGAATAGAAAAACTGAAAATGTAAAAAATCTTTATAATGACAAAATCTATTTATCTTCAGTGTCTGTATCTTCTTTAGAAATATACCCAATGACTTCAATATTGCCTTCCAGTATTTTTATTGCATGATCTTATGCAACCTATTTAATTTCTTCTACGTGTACAAGCTTTGCTTTCATACAATCTAATAAAAATTTATTTAAATAAGCTTTATTATGTACCGATTTAATCTAATAATAAGTTACCTTTTTACATCCAAAACAGTGGAATTTATTTATCCACTCTGTTTTTAGTTAAAAAAAAGCAGTTAACGAACCTTTTATCTGAACGAGCACTCTCATAAAAAGAATTTCAAGTTCGCAACTGTAGTGGGGGATTTGCCAATATTTTTGATAAGAAAACAAATTGCGAACCAATTGACAACAAATTACTATCCTCTATAGTCACGAAGGAGCTGATACTAGGATTTTGTTGCATTATGCTCTCTGCTAAACATTGTATGTATTATTTGACATGCATCGTGGACTCCAATGACACTGATGTACTTGTACTTCTAGTACATATTAAAAATATATATATTTCTAGAGAATTTGGGGTAAAATGTGGAAGAGGAAATTCGGTGCGATATATGGCCGTTCATGACATCAACCTAGAAGAAAAACTTGCCAAAAAATTACCTGCATTTCATGCTCTAACGGGTTGTCATACAACCAGCCAGTTTTCAGGATTAGGAAAAATAAAATGTTGGAAAATGTATCTAAATTATTCCGATTATTTAGACGGTAATTGGTCCAGGAATTTTCAGATGGCTTGTTCAATAACATAGAGAAATTTATTATAAAATTATTTTCAACAAATCCACACATTTCGTCTATTAATATTTTCAGGACACTATTGGCCTATTCATGGCTAATTGAAAAAACTAGCCCCTACAAAAAGTAGTTTAAAATTTCGCAGTATGAGGGCACATTATCAAACTAAGGTGTGCTTCAGTTCTTTAGAACCAAATCCCCTATTACCAGAGGTGACAGAATGCGGATGGAAATTTGAGGAAGCAGGTGATATCCAAATTATCCTCAATTTTAACAACACCAGCATTTCCTTCAGATGTAATAGTATATTATTTTATATGGAGGAAAAGTGATACTTTTCGTGGCGCGCTCGTGTTTAACAGCCGAACGGAGTGAGGCTGGTAATGGAGAGCAAGCCATGAAAAGTAACTTTTCCTCCAAATAAAATATGCTGTTTTTTCTTCAAATGTCGACAAATTAATGCAAAAACATCCCTTTTAATATTAATAATAATTATTAATAAAGATAAGTGGATTCGCAAGGCGGCTTAGACCGGTGTCGGTGAATAGGCACATGTTGTTGCTATAGTAGTGTAACATAAAGCTGTCAGTGGACACTGTCAACAATAATAATTTTTTTAAAATTGCGACTCCGATTTCGTTTTAATTCCGTATTGATAAGCAGTTATTGATTAAGTTCGATTAAATAATAACCAATTTGTCCCTAAATTAGTGATTTTTAGAAATGCAGTGCACAAATTGAGTGATAAATACAAATTTTAGTTTAATAAGTCTTGAGTTGTTGACGCTTGTTTTGTTGTCTGTTTGTATCTATGTTGCTATCACTTTTACCTCCGCCGGCGAAAAAGTGAAAAGTAAAGCTCCGGCGGAGGAAAAACGAAACTTCGCGGCCGCCTACACAGTCGAGTAATGACGGATTTACTGACGTTTGAAGAAAATAGTATATTATTTTATATGGAGGAAAAGTGATACTTTTCATGGCGCGCTCGTGTTTAACAGCCGAACGAAGTGAGGCTGGTAATAGAGAGCAAGCAATGAAAAGTAACTTTTCCTCCAAATAAAATATGCTGTTTTTTCTTCAAATGTCAACAAATTAATGCAAAAAGTCTCTTTTTAATAGTAATAATAATTATTATTAAAGATAAGTGGGTTCGCAAGGCGGCTTAGACCGGTGCGGTGTCGGTGAATAGGCTCAGGTTGTTGCTATAGTAATGTAACATAAAGCTGTCAGTGGACACTGTCAACAATAATAATTACATTTTTAAAGTTGTGTCTTCGATTGCGTTTTAATTGCGTATTGATAAGCAGTTATTGGGTAAGTTCGATTAAATAATAACCAATTTGTTCTTAAATTAGTGATTTTTAGAAATGCAGTCACACATAGAGTGATAAATACAAATTTTAGTTTAATAACTCTTGAGTTGCTGACGCTTATTTTGATGTTTGTTTGTATTGTATCTATGTTGCTATGATAACACTTTTACCTCCGCCGGCGGAAAAGTGAAAAGTAAAGCTCCGGCGGAGGAAAAACGAAACTTCACTGCCGCCTACACAGTCGAGTAATGACGGATTTACTGACGTATGAAGAAAAAAGTATTTATTGCATGTGGATGTAAAAAAAGGTAAATTATTATTAGATTAAATAGGTACATAATAAAACTTAATCAAATAATTTTTTATTACAAATACTGGAAGGCAATATTGAAGTCATTGTGTCGATTTCTGAAGATGATACAGACACTGAAGATAAATAGATTTTGTTATTATAAAGATTTTTTACATTTTCAGTTTTTCTATTCTGAATAAAAGCTAGTCTTCTTTTTAATAGCAGTTGCATTAAGTATATGATTCTTTTTCTACTTCTTTATTACCTAGCAACATATAGGAGAAATAAATTTCAGTATAACCGAAAATGTCTTCATTGACTTTATTCAATTAATATTAGCTATTATTATTATTAGTATTCTAACCCGTAATGGTGTAAAAGCACTTATTGTATTGTACAATAGGCGCGAAAGAGAGGAAGCTATGAAGAAAAGTGAGATACTAGAGTGCTCGGGAAGCGAGAGATCCGCCGGTCGCTGCTTGAAGAAAATTACTTTTTTACATTTAATTCTATTTTTCCATTACCTTTTGAGAAAAAGAAAATGTATTCATGCACCTATGTATTCTAAATACCTAAGGCAAACTTTTTGCAAGAATAAAAATTTTTGATTTGAGCCTTCATTTCGGAGAGAATGCGAGGTGAATACAAATATGAGTATATTTCAATCAGATTTTGTCCAGGTTCGAAGAGAGATATTTAAATTTTTTGATTTATTTTGCCGTAAGGGCCAATGTAATCTGCATATTTCAAGCAATGATAAAAAAATATAATTCGTACAAAAATGTAGATGAATTATATATGAAAACATTCATAATTTAATATCCTACACGTTCATATAATAATCTCGATTTTTAGGTATACTGCCCTTTTGCCCGTTATGATTTTTTATTACCTTCGGATTTTGAATTAATATAATAAAGCCTTCATTCTGTGAAAATTTCAGCTTGTAACCCCGAGGTGCCCACAGAAGTCAAAATAAGTTATAAGTAGCACTCTGCATTCTACTATTAAAATATCGTGTCATTTATTCTTAGGTTTAGGTGGACACAGGTGTGCAAATACAAAGCCAGCGAAAGTTAAGGGCGGCCGGCGGCCGCCGGCGCCGGTAGTATATGGAGATCGGTGCGGTAGAAGCAGTAAGTTACATCAAAGAAAATGTTACTGTCGTAGTAACATTTTCTTTGGTTACATTTACGTTTTGAATATAAAAGTACCTATGCAAAACTAAATTTCATTCTTAAGACATTTCACAGAAACCAAGCTTCCGTCATAGTAGGTACTCATAATATTCACATTGCAGACAATTTGTTTTTTTTATGCTGCAATATAATAAAAATTAATTTATTATATATTTTGACTTGTCTAATTCACAAATTACTCTAAAAGAAAAAGTCGAAAGGATATATGGCGGCCTCGGGGGCTCCGTTGGTTAGATTTTGTAAACAAATGTTTTACCTTTTCAGTTAACTCATTCATTATTTTGTAAAACAATAAAAGCGTAATAAACTGTGACCAGAGAAGTATTAATTGTTTTGATGTTTTTTCTATGATTGCGTGATTAAAACATTTATTTATCGAAAGATGAAAGGTAAGTATTTTTTAATACATTTATATTATGATTAGAAGGAGGAGGTATAACAGATCGCCTAAATTCATTCAGAACTTCCAGTGTAAATGGTAGTTTATATTTTTTATAGGTATACATTATTAATTTTTATTTGAATTTTTTTTATTCATATGGACAACGCTAATGGATTCTATTAACACAGTTTATTTATTTTCAGATGTCCGACAAAAAGACAAAACGGTTTTCTGGAATACAATAACAAAAAAAGAAATTACGAAAAGAAGAAAATTAGGCGAATCTCTGGAAATGTTCTTAAAAACTGAACCAGTTCCGCCAACATCGTCACCAAGTAGAAATATGTCACACACTTAATTGTAACTTTTCGAATATTTTTAACTTTGCCAGTAACAGTTAGATCTGGAGAGCCATAATTTTCCAAATTAAAAATAATAAAAATTATCTGAGATATATCATGTCACAGGAACAGATCAAAAACTTGGGTATAATAGCAACTGAAAATAATACTTTCGAAAATTTAGATCATTCGCAACTTATTGAGGGGCACGCAACAACAAAAGCCAGAGAAATGTTGATTATAATAATTATTAAGGTTCATATTTTGTTTTAACGATATTACATGTTAAATATTAGTTATTATTTAATAAAATATTTTTGGTAAAAAAATGTAGCTGCTTTAAAATTTAGGGGCGGCATTTTTAGGCGCGCAGTCGTGCACAAAGGCGGCAGAGGTATTAAGAACGGCCCTGGGTGGACGCTTGTTAGGCACCACCTTAGTTGGTAGTATATAGGTATTTATTTGTAAATATGTATATATATTGTTCAGTTTGTATTAGTTTTAGGTCAAATATCAAATATCTTAAGGCAATTATTTATAAATAAATAAATAAATAAAAAAGTTTATGTGAATCGTTGTTAGAAACTATGTAAGACTGGATTGTCGTACTGCATTTTTTTTACTCTCTTTTCTTGAAGCGAGTGGAGAGCCATGCGTGAAGTGAAATATGACTTTAATGATAAAAAAAAAAACTAATAACGTTGGCGGCAGTGGCGCACCCAGGGGGGGGGGGGAGATCGGGCCAGATCCCCCCCTTCAGACTCGAAAATTCAGGACCAAAAATTATTTGAAACTACATATATGCATCGACTCATCGACAGCGAAATACTATTAAATTTATGTTCTTTTTACTGAATTCAGGCGGTCACAGTTCGATCATCTCAACTCTCAACCATCTCATCGGATTCCAGTCACAACAACTACCGCGAAAAGATCTTTTTCAAATTGAAAATTTTTAATATCCTTAGCTCTGCTGTATATACTTATATCAAGGAATCGAGCTATCTCCTGAAGATGTTTTGAATCAACTGGCAACGACAAAATCTTAAATTAGTTTTAAAATAGAGTAGAGCTAAATAAGCTAAAATAAGAAGAAACATTTTTTTATTTTAGTTAATTTAATTTGTTGCTTACATTTATACTTTATAAATACAGGGGGTTTCATAATTGAATGCTAATCCTTAAGGATGATAATCTTTGGGAGATTTTAAGAAAAAAATCTCATATGAACATAAGTCTGCAACCGCTTTATTTTTGAGATACAGGGTGTTGAAAAGTAAAAAAAAAACAGTTTTATCTCAATATTTCTAAAACGGCTGTAGATAGCAAAATGTAAAAAAATATCTAAAGCGATTTTAGAAATATTGGGATAAAACCGATTTTTTTTATTTTTAGATTTTCAACACTATCTCAAAAATAAGGCGGTTGCTTGATATTTGACCTACATTTTTTACTTAGAATCGCCCAAAGATTATCACCCTTATGGATTAGCATTCAGTTATGAAACACCCTGTATATACAAAAACATATGTATTTGTTTTTATATTTTTTTAATTTCTTTCATATTACATATTTTATTATCAGTTAGGCAACACTACGACAAAATGAAATAATTTACATAAAAAAGTTTATTAAAACTGTATTTTCAATATGAAATTTACATATAAAAAAAATGTGACATCAGGGCGTGGCAAAGCAGTTTACCGTTTTATTCTGTCTTTACGACTTTTCAAGAATCGCCTCAAATTCCTTGTCTTTGGTGAATTAGTCACATCAAGTTGACACATCTTGTCTCAAAATAGTACATTTCTCAATACCAATATTGATTTTGAACAGAGAATGTAAAGTAACAAGTTTTTTGTGAATTTCAGAAAACTGTGGAAGCATTGCAAAACAGGTCGAATACATTTTATTTAGAAAAGATTTTACATTAAATTCCTAGCCAATAAAATTTCGAAATATTCACAATTTCCCTTAGATAAAAGCAGCATCATTCCAGCACCCCTAAAATCCCCCAATCCTGATAAAATAGACTAAAATAAAACCCAACAAACATAAAACATTTTATATGTACCTTACTGGACCCCTTCGTTCGCCAGAAGCCAAACACATTTCTTTAAATCAGACTTTAATTTGACGAACATGAAAAGCGAACGATAAAAGAAAATACCAACGAGATGAAACGATTACTATACAAGTAAAAAACAACACAGCAGAGATAGGTAAATAATCGTCGCTGCACGAAATGGCAGTATCTGTCAAAGTGGCGATTATCATGAGAGCATGAATTCTGGCAATTTTTTAGAAGCGATTAAACGAGTTATTTCTGATTTTAATGAATATTACTAGAGATCACTCTATAGGTACCTTTAAAAAATCCAATGTAATGCAGAATAGTGTTGTTAGATGAAATTGTCTTTGATTACATAGTAAGTGGTCCACACTAACCCAAAACAAGTCTTACAAACATTTTGCTCAGGTTCGTGGACAAGTCAAGGGCGGTAAAGAGTAAATTTACACACAAATCATAATTAAGGGTAGTTCAATTCATTAATTATAACGCCTGAAATTTTTTTTATTGAAATCAGTACCAATACTTTTCTTAAATAAAAAAAAACAGTAACTTAACTCGATCCTCGTATGTCCCTTGCATCAACCCTAAAAATCCTGAATCGTGACAAAGTACATTGGCGTGGAGTAAAATAAAGCTTCAGTGGCAACAAACTTTAATACACGGCGCCCCTTTTCCCTGGACCGTCAAGCGCCAGGGGCAAAACACATTTCTTTAAATCGGACTTTAATTTGAAGAATACGAAAGGGGAACAATAAACGAAAAGATCTGACGCGTATAATAAGATGGTGGCAATATTCTTACGGGCCTCGAAAGAACGACCGTCGTTTAAACGGCGTATTTGTCCCTTAAAGTCATTTTTGCCCTTATTGGCAACGGACGTAGAGACAACTTAATTTTGGTAAATTTGTTTTTTACAGGGGAAGACGAGGTCGTGCTATAGAGTCTCTCTCAAATAGTTAAAATGTAACAAATTTGCAAATTAAGGTCATACTCAGAAGCATTCAAATTAAGTTGCACGGCTAATACTGAATACCATTCAAAAACATATAATGTCCGTTGTCGTTGTTTAAATAATCATACAAATATTTTCAATCTGGCAACACTACACACCTGACTGAGAATCACGTTGCCTTAGCCACCGAACATTAACAAGAGACTAGAAAGTGCACTCTCAGTCGGCAGTTGGTAATTTTGATGTAGCGCTTACAAAGGCGAGACACCAGACTTTAGACCAGACGGGGTTCTTGTTCTTGTTCACCTTGCCAAGGTCTCCCCCCGACAAGAGTATGGCTCTGTTACAAGGCAATACGCCAGCACACCCCTCTTCCGACGCTTAATTAGAGGCAAGGCAACCGTCCTGCATACGTTGTTCCAGTGTGAGGGGACTATTTGAAGGAACCTTCAGTATGTCGGGCCTGTGCCTCTGGTGGATCCCGACTCTTGCACAAAAATAAATCTACGGCACAGTCAAAAGATGGTCCCACGGGAACATCCGGCTCCCCCCAGCCTGAGTACCGGGGTGAATGGGTATCTTCGCTGGCTACGAAAAATGATTAAATAAAATATGAAGTGGCACATTCTACGATTGGGTATGTATGAAATGCTCTTCTAGCACTATTTATGAACTGCACGGCTACAGTCGTATGGAAAGGGGCTTCACCCAATGCAGATATAACCAGTTGCTGCCAGAGAGTCTTCCGATTTCCGCAGGGGCGTGGACCCCGATCTCCTTCAGATCACGTTACCACGTGCGAGAATCTGGAAGAATCGTCGTAGGAATCAACTTTTCATTAAGCGACCACATCGTAAACACTGTTCTAACCGGCCACCACTTACGCTTTTTGTCGTGCACTTCCTGTGCGAAGTCAGGTTAGAATACCAGACTTCCTTCCCACGTTGGAACACCGCTAACCCAAACTATCCCAGACGGGGTGAAACGTCGCACGAGGCCACTAGCATTTCAGCAGGTTCCGCGACCGGGCAAAGAGGGAAATACTGGGGGCGGGGCTTAGAGTGAACCTTCTTGTCTATTGTTAATGTTCGGTGCCTTAGCCTCACACCACAGAGTAAAAATACAGGGAGGCCGGACTTTTGATGTCTTCAGAGACTTTTTTGCCGGACCACATCACAGGGCTGGCAAAAGTACATCCACCCCACAGTTCCGTAATGTGTCTTAATTAAACCAATAGGAATGCACAAAAGTGACAGTTAATGAGTGGGGCTAGATACAATTTATGAAATTTGAAAAATATACAAACAAAACAAGTAACTTTTTCTGCTAGATTAGAACTGATTTTGGGCATGCCATGGGTTAGCTTTAGTTGGTTGCGCCCCGAAGCTAGCGAAGCGGAGGGTCATGCGTTTTCCCTTGCTTATCTAGCTCCGCCCAATAACTCTGTCACTGTATGCATTCCTGTTGGTTTAACCCTTTGTGTACTAGTGGTGTCTTATTGGGACCACATTTCAAACGAGGCTGTAGAGCGGCCTGGTAGTCGCCGGCCGGGACCACATAATAAATGCTTGCTTACGCGCACCTCCCCGCTTTACTCCAAATGCCGCGCGATCTGATTATTCCTTTCTCGTCAGTTGTCTGTGAGTCTTGCATGGCGCTTTTTGCACGTGTTTCCTGTTGCTTTGTTTTAAAGAAAAAACATCATGGCACGTAAGTTTATTATCTTATTCTTTTAAAAATACATATTGTAGAATAGTTTTTTGCCAAAATATCTATAGTTTTTCAATATAAAAGTTTTATTTCTTAGTAAAATGTGTTGTGATTCCATTTGGAACCACTCGGCCACATATACTAATTAGGTACTTTTCTTATTTTTAGGAAATAAATATTTGGATTTGGAAAACATGGATTCTGACGTGGCATTTATTATGTTGGATGAGGTACCTTCCGATACAATACAGGCTCCATCATCTCTGAGGCACCATCAGAGGATGAAATCGACGTAATTGATGCAGATGAGTTTGTTATGAACCTAAATCAACAAGAATTGCCAGAAAACAGTCTCGACTCGCCATTGCCAACAAACGGCGACATTTTAAACTACGACAGTGAGGATCATCTTCCTTTATCGATATTCATACACCAGTGGACTAGTAATTCAGTACACGCTAATACCCCGCACGCTTTTGAACAAACCTGTGGACCAAATGTCTCCGAAGATGCAGAATCGCCTACTTATATCTTTTTCTGTTTGTTTACAAAAGAGCTCATAGAAAAAATTGTATTTGAAACCAATTTATACGCAACACAAGTAACTAATACTAACCGTTTTATTCCCACAACATTTGACGAAATTAAAAATGTTTTTCTGGAATAAATTTAATGATGGGACTAACAAAGAAACCCAGTTACAAAGACTATTGGTCTTCCAAAAAGGCAAATCAGAGATCCGTATATATCGTCGGCTATGTCACGTGACCGCTTTTCTTGGCTTCTTGGACACCTCCACCTCAACGATAATTCCATTCAACCTAAAAGAGATGAACATGGCTATGATAAGCTATAAAATTAGACCTTTGCCAGAAGTATTATCGCACACATTTTTAAATTCTTATAAGCCGCAGGAAAATCAAACAGTGGAAGAATCAATGGTCAAAATTTAAAGGGCGAATAAGTTTTCGCCAATACTTACCAATGAAACCCATACAGATTTGGATAAGGGCCGATCAATCGGCTTTTGTGTCACAATTTCAAGTTTACACGGGTAAAATTGAAACCGTTGAGCGGACTCTTGGCTCAAGAGTTGTCAAAGATTTAACCCGTTCTTTGGTAGGGAACTACCACAGGATGTTTTTTGACAATTATTTTAAGATGTCCAACTACAAAATGATTTACTAATAGATAACATTTATGCTTGTGGGACCATCAGAAAGGGAAGAAAATTGGAACCAAAAGATTTAAAAGACGACAAGGTCATGAAAAGAGAGGATACAGATTGGAGAATCACAAAAGAGGGCATACTCTATCTCAAATGGATGGACTCAAGACCAGTTCGATTTGTAAGTAATTTCCATAATCCCGACGATGTAACGACTATCTTAAGAAAACAGAAAGATGGAACCTCAGTGGAAGTGTCCTGTTTTCAAGTAGTTGAAGAATATTAAGAGCATATTAATTAGGTATGTCGATAAATCATATGTGCACATTGCTACATATAGAATTGACCGTAAGTCTAGAAAGTGGTGGCATCGTCTCTTTTGGCACTTTCTAGATCTTACCATTGTCAACGCATACATTATTTTTAAAAATCGTACACCGGATTGCAAATCTATTAGTTTAAAAGAATTTCGCTTAGCTGTTGCTGGTGGCCTCATAGGAGCAGATCCAGAAACTCCACAAAGAGGTCGAAAAAGTTCAGGCTCACCCGTAGACAAATTTAAAGTGACAGTTCCCGCAGAAGTAAGATACGATAAAGTTGCACATTTACCCGTTCATGGGCAGAAGGTTCGCTGTGTACGATGCAGTACCAGATCCAAACTACATCGTAATAGATGGATTTGCAGTACGTCAAGTCAAGTTGGACTTTGTTGACGCATTCCATAAAAAATGATTCATCCACTTAAGTTCCTAGTGGTTCCCTAGTGGAACCACATCTTTGTGTTTTTTCTATATAATAAAACATGTTTTTTGAGTTATATATAAGTTTTATTTACCCATTTAAATAATAAATTTTAAAAAATCTTCAAAAATAACACTTTTGAAAAAACGTAAAATTCAGGCCACAAAGGGTTACTAACAGAACTGTGGGATGGATGTACTCTCTCACAGAGCTTCAAAGTTGCGCGCGTATCACATTGTTGACAAACACATGAATTTAGATTTGTATTTTTACATTTTCACTTCATGCAATGCCCTCCGCTCGCTACAGGGCGCAACCAAACAAAACTAACCCAAACTAACCCAAATTTTAAAAAAGAAACAAACATAATATTGAGAAAAAAAATTGAAAAAACATCGACGGGAATCGAACCCGGGCCGCCGTATTACAAGCACAGCATTCATGCTGTTTTTATTCTATTGAGCTACGAAACCAGTTGAAAGCAATTCGCTGGTCCATAAAGATATGGTGTTTGTCAACAATGTAATGCGCCCGCAACTCTGAAGCCTTGTGATGTGGTCCGGGCAACGTCTACTTCTCTAGAGACGTGTGCAATGATGTCAAACTCATTAATTCGTTCCAGAAGCAATGTTGTGTTTTCTGCCTGGAAGCCACGATGCTAACGACAAAAAAAATTGTTTGTTAAACTGAAACTAGGTATATACTTATTGTATGTTATAAATTGCGAAGTCAACATTAAATGTGATTAATTCCCACCTGTTAATGTTGGCTTTGGAAGAAAGTGAACAATATCACTTATGCTAACAGGGGCAATTTGTTCGGGATCTATCCAAGAAAATTTTGAGATAGATTTGGGATATAATGAAGGTATTTTGTTTGCAAATTTTACGTCTAACAAATCGTCCTCCTTTTTAAGAGACGCAATTTCTCTAACATAATATTTTCTAGATTTCTTTCCTGATAAGCATACCAGCACCCAATCTTCTGATTTTAAATCGCCTCATAGCCTGTTAATTTCAGACATACAAGTCTGTTAATGTCAGACATACAAGCATCCATGTCTTCGGCTTTTTTTTATCTCTTCCATAACATCGTCATCACTGTCATTATAAATAATTTGTCCTTCGTCTACTGCTGGGTCATCCAGCATTTTGTCTACCAGCTGCTTTTTCAATTTCGATGCTGGTGCTTTATTAGTAATACTCATCAAAGACAAGCGGAATCCGACGTTATCACATCTGCCCCTCAACACCTTTTTCTTCTTTACTCTATCTGGAGCTTTATTTTTCCTGACAATTGTTAAGAGCAGCTCTTCGAATGAGCAGTTGAGTCTCTTGATTGATATTATTACCTAATTCAGTATTTTCTGGTGGCAAATGAACATGAGGTTGTTTGTTTTTCAGCAACTACTATATCTCTTCTCATCTTTTGAAAAATCGTATTGTTCTCTATCGATCACAGTGCGATTATAAGGAAAAATATCCCCTTCCCTGAATGCATTTGATATTATATGTGGAGTTATTTCCTTCCATATTTTCCCTATTAACACGTTGAAGGACACTGACGCCGATCGACGTTTTCGCTGGCGTTCCAAATGTGGCAATCCGGGGGAGGATGTCACGTGTAACGTGCAACAAATTTATGACCCTTTAAAAACGGCGGTATTATAATATGATCCGTCCCAAATGTGGCAGTGACCATGCCCCCTTAGCTTTTTATATGGGAATTGGGACGCCGATAGACGTTCCTCCGTTTATTAACGATATCCGTTTGAACGCCGGACGGCGGAAGCGTCCTGCCACATTCGGCTTGGCACGCCAGTGAAAACGCCAGTGTCTATCAACGTGTTAATGAGCCAAACTGCCTCTTCGAAATTTCCCTGTCTTGGTTATGTCTTTGCCATTTAATCA
This sequence comes from Pissodes strobi, assembly GCA_016904865.1. Classification (NCBI taxonomy): domain Eukaryota; kingdom Metazoa; phylum Arthropoda; class Insecta; order Coleoptera; family Curculionidae; genus Pissodes; species Pissodes strobi. Next base: position 26,963 of record JAEQML010046692.1, read on the forward strand.
AACACTTAACCTTAAGTGATTCGAAAACGCTAATGGTTGCAGGAGGTGCGAAGAATGTGGACGTATTGAATGGACGATCACAATGCTTCTAACAAGGATTTTCAAAATATCGCACAAAACATTTGCTTTCGAACACACATTTTTCGCTGTGGCGTTTGTTGTTTCAGGAAACCCTTCATTAGAAGGAGCAATGCAATCATCCCATAGGCTTTTAAAATAATCAGTGATCGGGCTTTGAATCTATCTGCATTAACGGCCATTAGCAATGTAGTATTTTTTGGTCCGCTTCCTGCAGTTGTTCTGGATGAAAGTGCACCGCTTTTATTATTGAAATGAAATGAAATGAAATGAAATAATCTTTATTAATCCACATGACCAATTATTGCATTGATATTCGAACAAGTCATTACATAAAAGAAGAAAGTACAGAAATAAATAAATAAGAGCTGAAATAACGTGGCGTCAAGATACATTAACACTACATCAACAGGACACATTATTCAAATTTGGTGTCGTTAAAAATCTCAGTCAAATTATAAAAACAGTGGGAAAGCAAATCTTTTTTTAAAGAAGAATTAAATTGATCTGAGCTTGTCATCAAAATTAAGTTCATTCAATGCTTTACATAAAATATCGACATATTTATTAATCACAAATGGGTCCAAACATTTTTCTGACATATTCAAGTGACTAGGGTTTTTAACTCACAATTTCGTACGTCTGCAGAAAGCAAGAAACCAATCTTCGCCCGGCTGTCCTCGCCAACATCGTTTGTTTTTATCCTATTTGAAGTTACTTATTTTTCAACACTATTAAAGGCGTCGTATCTGTATCTGGCCAAACAATCAACAAGGTGCATTTCTTGTTCAGTTGATAGAGCTGTACTTTTTTTCATCGTTAAGCTCTTTTGCCCTCGATAACCCCGTCGATGGTAATTGAGGGTCATCTGAGAGATATTGTATTTTGTATGACCATCGTACTCACTTATGGCGCGAGTTATGTGATGCAACCAGACCGATACGCAAATGACCCAACATTCCTGCCGATCAATTATTATTATTTCTATATTTATAATTTAGTAAAATCAGCATTTTGTATTATTAGGACACATAATTAAATTTTTACATTTACTTACCATTTAATTCTCGAAAAATAAAGGTTGTAGTTAATTGATAGTCAAAAACTTTTGTGTAGAAATATTTTGAATAAAATTACCTTTTTAAAAAAGATGATCAATAGTAATTCCATCACTGGCGCAGTCGTTCGTGTGACTGTCTTAGAGATTTCTGGTTTCACAAGCAGTTCCATAAGAAAACGTTGCCGAAACCCAGAAAATCGTCAGTTACGACTGTTTTCTGAGACTTAGGCAAGAAGACCACAGTTACAAACAAGAAAAGCCGTGAGTTTACCTTTCCACTCCCATTCAATTTTTTTTTTAGTATTGAAAATGCTATTGGGATCACGTTTATGGAAACCATCGACCAATAACACACGACAGCGACATACTGAAATTCCGACACCGAATCGGCGCGGTTAACGCTCAGTAAATATACGATTTGAATGAAATTATATGGATATAAGATCCTTTACACAACTAGTGCACTATATAACAATCGGCTTCTCCTATTGGTCGATCCGCATGGCCATCCGCTCGCTTCGCTCGCTACGGGGGCTCAGGAAAAGGAAACTAACCAGGTGCTAACCCAAACTAACCCAAGACATACCCAAAATCAAGAAAAAACTGTTTAGAAACATAATCTTTAAAAAAAATAAAAAAAGCCCCAACGATCTAAACTTCTACACCACGAGAGCTCTTGACAGAAATTGATTGCATCACGAAGATATATTGTAATACGAGCTGGATCGACCAATAGGAGAGGTCGATTTTTTTTGTGTAAAGGATCTTAAATGCAAACTATATAATTGGACTTGGAAAAATAAAAATAAATCATTTTTTACCCGATCGGACGAAAAACGAAACCTTTCCGATGTGTTTTCTCCCCGCAAAAGTCATGATTCCAGTATATTGTATTCGTTGCTTGGCAACATGCAATAACTGTACAAGAATATAAAATAACAGTCCGGGAATATATAACATTCCCGTCCTAGGCCGGGAATGTAACATTTCTGTCATATTCAAACGCCTTGTTTGTCAGATCTGACGTCTATCAAAAGTAACATTTAGCTGTAGTTTCCTTAGCTACGTAATAAACTTCAAGCTCGCTCGATTCAAAACTTGATATTATGTTAAGTTTAAATTTAAAACACGTTTTTATTTACAGTAATATTTGGCTCTATTTATATAAGTACGTATTCTAATTAATTTCTATCGGATAAAAAATAGTATGTGCAACTCGTAGGAAAAGCACATTCCTGGACTCCCAAACCAAAGTTTACAGAATTAAAAATATAAGTTGATTCACTCCGCGCTATCGTCAAATTCCACTCCGCCCCTCCCCGCCTGTCCGGTAAACTGGTGCCAGTTTATAGTGGAGAGCAAGGTAATTTAAGTTTATTTTAAATTTGTTTACGGTCCGGCGTATAGGGTGAGATTTCAAAAATAGCGGTTTGTTTTTGGTGCACTTCTGAGTAAAATGTCTAGTCGAAAATCGACATATTTGTTCAGTAGTTGATTGTAAAAGACGAATGGCAGACAATATATCGCTCTTTAGGTGCCCAAAAGGGTAGGTATGTATTAGTTTATTTTAAGCTTTTATTTAACTTCACTTGTATGTTTGGGTCAAATCTTACAAGTTAAATTTGTCCTACTTCTCATCAATGTTCAATATTAATATCGATTTATAGTGAGTACAATAGAGTATGTAATAAAAAAAAACTTGCAAGTGTCGAGCCTGGAAAAGTGCCTTAGAATTTATAGGATCCCACAAATCTGCGAATGATACACCAATGTAATGTCATAGCCGTATTAGAATGTGTGGTTTGCATTTTAAGGAAAACAGTTTTGCAAATTCTTCTAGGAGCTGTATACATTCATATGCTGTTCCATCAACCGTGTTACCAACTAAAAAAGGCAACTTTTAATCAGATTTTGTGCATTTGCAAAATAATGTAAGATGGGTGCAAATATAGGTTTATCTAAAAGTCTATCACTTTAAATTTTGTGCTAATTAGTTATTGTGGTGAAATTAACGAAATATAAAATAAATAAAATAAAATCATTTATTTTCCACAAATGAACACAAAAGTGTATGGAAGTCGTCAAATAGTAAACACATCGTTCAACAGAAAGTACATAGATTGACATAAATCACACTATACTAAGTTTTTGATATATTAAGTCTACTGTATGTCAGTGAAAAATTATTACAATTTCGAGTATAATAATGATGGAAGTCTCCATTTCTGGAAAAGCCATCCCGATTCTTGAAAACAAACAAGCACAATTCAGATATAACAATAGATGGGACCGTTAAAATTTGAAGTTCTTTAAAAAGAGGTCTACAAGAAGTAGTTGATGTGACACCCATCATACATCTCAACCTCGATCTCAACATTCGCTTTTGACTCTTAAATACGCCCTCAGCATAAGGTGAAACGCCCCAGAACTGAACGCCATACAAAAGCCGAGAGTACACTAGAGCGGAATAAACATTTATTAAGTGTGGTCTGTCCAATATATCCTTAAGGTTTCGCATCAAATAACAGAGACTATTTAGTTTTTTTGATAAATTCAAACAATGGAATTTACCACTTTTTATACGCTCAACTTCATTGTGTTGACATTTTAAATCAATATCCAAATTAAGTCGGGTCTGGGGTGTATGAAATACCATATAATTAGCTTTTTTGGTTTTAAGAAATAAGTCATTACACATGAACCATTCATTCAATTCTGTTAAAGCCCTATTTGTCAAAAAATTAGAGGAACAAGATTTATTTGTCTTTACTATGGCGAAAGTATCATCTGCATACATTGTTACAGTACTATAAGTCACAATTGCAGGAAAAGGATTTACAAAAATAAGAAACAACACTGGCCCGAGCACAGAACCCTGTGGTACACCGATTGAGGTCCCCACTGTCTCTGAGCGCACGGTACCAATGCCAGTAAACAGATCTCTGACCTCTCGTTACTGAGAACGTTGATCTAGGAATGATGAAAATCATTGCAGATTGACATCCCTTATACCATAGGATTCCATTCTATTAATAAGAATACGATGATTGACACAGTCGAACGCCCTGCTCATACCACAAAAGATCCCAACAGGGCGCTCGCCCGCTTCCAATCTCTCGATTATATCAGTCAAGAAGGTAAAAATGGCGGAAGAAGTGGATTTTTTGGCAATGAATCCGTGTTGTTGTGTAGACAGTATATTATATTTTTCTAAATAGGACAAAAGTCTATCAAGCATAGCATACTCAAAAATTTTCGACAAGCATGAGGTTAATGCAATTGGGCGATAATTTTCAGGTGAAGTCGGGTCACCATTCTTTGGTACTGGTATAACCTTGCACAGTTTTAGCTCCGCAGGAAAGGTGCCCGTCTCAATAGATAAATTAATTAAATAGGTTATCCGCTTAATACAGAAAATTGCAGTTTTTTTAAATAGATCTAGTGGAAATTCATCTGGTCCTACGGACTTTTTATTTTTAAGATTATTTTTTATAATATTTAATAGTTCGTCTTCCGTAAAAGTCAAAATGCACATACTGCGCAGAATAGTGGGTAATTTTGTAATAGACTTGTTGGTGTTTGTTTTGTTTGAAGAAATTGCTAAAATGTAGACAATTAGTTTTGCAAGACTTTTTCCAAAATAATTAGTAAAGTTTTGCAAAACTATGATGTAGTTCATCCCCAAAATAAATTAAAATAAAGAATTTTGCACGGGGTATTAAATTTCATTCTTGAAGTAAAAAATAATATATTTTACAAATTTTATTTAAATATGCAATCGTATTTACCGTAATTTCTTTAAAATATGCTGAATAAGGCCTTTACCTTTTCATCTTTTTTTGTGACTTCACAAAATATATTTTTCAAAATTTTAATGAAAACATATTTCATTATTTAAATTCATCCATTTACTACTTACTAAGCGGGAAATTTTACTATATGTTGCCCAATAGCGATTTGACCGAAGTAAATCGCGTCAAATTCGGCTCTTATTGCCTCAATGCCCCCTACATTTTTTACGTCCTCGGCTCGCCTTTGATATGACGATTTCATTGAATTGGCGCTTAGTGCACCAACTTATATTTTTAATTCTGTAAACTTTGCCCAAACTAACCCAAACTACCACAGTCGTCCAGGAATGTTTTGCTTTTCCTCCTAGTTACACAATATACTATTATAAAATTATTTAATAATTGTAATTGTACTAGCAAAAATTTAAAAAAATATTTTTTTAGCATAATTTGACAGTTTCGCTATTTATGAACCGAATTAGATTATAGGCAAAATAAAAGGAAAATATGTTTTTATAATTAGTTTCGTTATTTATGAACCGATTTGAATAAAAGTTTAGAATTAGAATAGGGAAAATAAAAGAAAAATATTTTTGGGTTAGTATCTGTCAAAAATGTAAAATTTGACAGTTTTGCTATTTATGAACCGACTTAAATAAAATCTTAGAATTAGATTAAGGAAAATAAAAGAAAAATAGTTATTGACAAGGTCTGTTAAAAATGTCAAATTTGACAGTTGCGTAATTTATGAACCGATTTGAATGAAAGTTTAGAATTAGATTAGGGAAAATAAAAGATAAATATTTTTTGTGATAGTATCTGTCAAAAATGTCAAATTTGACAGTGTTGCTTTTTATGAACCGACTTAAATTAAACCATAGAATTAGATTAGGGAAAATAAAGGAAAAATAATTATTGACATGGTCTGTCAAAAATGCCAAATTTGACAGTTTTGTTATGTATGAACCGATTTGAATGAAAGTTTAGAATTAGATTAGGGATAAAAAGGAAAAATATTTTTTGCGTTAGTATCTGTCAAAAATGTCAAATTTGACAGTTTTGCTATTTATGAACGGATTTGAATGAAATCTTAGAATCAGATTAGGGAAAATAAAGGAAAAATATTTTTTCTTTAAACGTCAGTAAATCCGTCATTACTCGACTGTGTAGGCGGCCGTGAAGTTTCGTTTTTCCTCCGCCGGAGCTTTACTTTTCACTTTTCCGCCGGCGGAGGTCAAAGTGTTGTCATAGATACAATACAAACAAACAGCAAAATAAGCGTCAACAACTTAAGATTTATTAAACTACAATTTGTATTTATCACTCAATTTGTGACTGCATTTCTAAAAATCACTAATTTAGGAACAAATTGGTTATTATTTAATCGAACTTACTCAATAACTGCTTACAAAACGGAATTAAAACGCAATCGGAGACGCAATCTTAAAAAATAATTATTGTTGACAGTGTCCACTGACAGCTTTATGTTACATTACCATAGCAACAACCTGTGCCTATTCACCGACACCGGTCTAAAGGTGTGTCCAGACCTGTGACAAGACCGCGTATCGTGACACCGCCGCGAACCTCGTCGCGTATAGTCTGGACGGTACCCCGTAACCGCAACGCGTGACATCGCTGCGTTTACCGCGTGTCATCAGTCCGTTCCATCTCCTGTCGGTCTTTTAGCGTCGCATCAAAGGGATGCTACGCTACGCTACGCTCCAAGAGATCGATATTTTGAATCGATTCGAATCGGATGTCACAGAATCGATTCATAAAAATATCGAAGGCAAATAATCGATATTTTAAAAAATCGATCTTTTTTTATTTATTTATGTATAAATCACAGGAATGGAGGTTTACGTGTAAAAAAATGTGGAAAAAATGTAAACAGACGTAAAAATTGTAGAAAATGAAACAATGTGTAAAAAATTTCAAATGTCAGAAAATTAAATTAGGAAAAACAAAATATGTTGCAACTTGTTTGTCTTTCAAAAGAGGATAAACAAATACTGCCAACGACAGACTTAAAGGGTAAGGAATAGAAATTGACATTTATCACGTCATGTGTATATTCATATCTGAAATTTGACGTTGATCGGGCCAAAGAATATCGTCCGAACTAACTAAAGACACACGATTGATAGGCTCCATCGTGTGTCCTTGATTAGTTCCGCGGGAGGCCTTAGGAGAGGATAGCTCCCAAGATGCATTCCGTTTACTATTGGTCGAAACAATTGGGCAGGTTTTGGAGCATTTGGTTACTATTTTAGAATGTCTAATTTTTATTTCACGCATGGCCCTCAGCTTGCTTCGCTAGCTACGGGAACGCAACCAACAAAAACCCAAAATGAAGAAAATGCAACATTTTACAAACATACTTCCGGTCCAGCCGTCGAAGGACGAACACGTTGGAAACGGATTACAGAATTCGGCACGGGGAGTGGAAGCTGTTTGCTTAGATAACGTGTTCCAATCCTTCGGGGGGTGTATGAAAAGTCGTGCCGGCTGGACAGTGTAAGGGGTGGGTCGTGTAGTGTGGGGTGATTCCTACTAGGACTTCAGGGAATTTCCGTGCGTGGTAGCGTGGGCTGTGGGCGGTCGGGGGTGTTCCCTACGGGGATTTGAAGTCTCTGACAGAAAGTGGTTATACCTACAGTGTGCGAAGCCTCCTTGCATAGGGACTCAGTTGTACATTTCATTAGCTTATAGTTGTATAAAGCTCGGGAATCACCAGGGGCACAGGCCCGTCTTACTGGTCTTTCCCACCGAATACAAGGCCCTTCAAACTGGACTTACGTGTAACGGATGTAGAAGGGTAGCTCTACCTCTCCCTAAGCGCCGGGCGAAGGGTGCGCTGGCAAGTTGCCTCGTAGCAGTGCCATCCAACCCTCTGTAAAGAGGGTCCAGCATCATCATACAAACATAACCTCAAAAAAAAATTAAAAAAACACGTCTCGCCACTGCCGGGAATTGAACCCGGGATGCCGTATCACAGACATACCATCTAACCACTGGACGATTAGGCATGTAAACAAACGCTTTAAGTCCCGCTCAGTTGTTTCGACTTAATAGTAAACGGAATGCATCTTGAAAACTAGCCGCTAATGGATGCATTCAGCAGCGATTTTCTATTCGGGGCTTTGGCTTTAGCAGTACATATTTATTTATACGTTATCTGTACCAGCCTGACTGTAAAAAAAAAACAAGGATATTAACATAGTTGCAATGCTGCAGGAGGCTTATTTTATTGAGAAAATAAAATGTGGACGTCATAAATTTATCTAAGATCATGAAGATTAAGATCGTAGAATCGATCTGGTTCCAAAAAAATCGATTCTTCAAAAAATCGAATGTGTGAAAATCGATTTAAAAAATCGGAAATCGTATCTAAAAAAATCGATCTTTTGAAAAATCGATTTAAATCGCACACCCCTACTACGCCGCTTGGTTCGGCAAGTCAGGACGGGACCGCGTATCATCAGAACGTTTTGCATATTTAATTGAATTTTAACCAGTGTAGCGTCTATTTTTGTTTCGAATTAGTAGTTGTTTTTTTAATATCAAGATGGAATGGGAACAGGAGACAACGTTAACATTTATAGAATTACGCAATGAATGATCTATAACTATGTACGCTGCTGCTGCAACGTCCATGATGACCGCATGTTTTGTATTTAAATGAGTGGAACGCTGTGAACGGGACTATGATACGCGACGATGACACGCGAGGATGGAAGGCGACGATGACACGCATCGAAGTTCGCCTCGTCGTGAATATGTTCGCGACGCTGTCACGTCACGGGGTTTTGTCACAAGTCTGTACGCACCTTAAGCCGCCTTGCGAACCCACTTATCTTTAATAATAATTAGATATTATTACTATTAAAAAGAGATGTTTTTGCATTAATTTGTCGACATTTGAAGAAAAAAACAGCATATTTTATTTGGAGGAAAAGTTACTTTTCATGGCTTGCTCTCTATTACCAGCCTCACAAACACGAGCGCGCCATGAAAAGTATCACTTTTCCTCCATATAAAATAATATACTATTGTGTGATGGTATCTGTCAAAAACGTCAAATTTGACAATTTTGCAATTTATAAACCGATTTAAAAGAAATCTTAGAATTAGATTAGGGAAAATAAAAGGAAAATATTTTTTGTGATAGTAGCTGTCAAAAATGTCAAATTTGACAGTTTTGCTATTTATGAACCGATTTGCATGAAATCTTAGAATTAGATTAGGGAAAATAAAAGAAAAATAATTATGACATAGCATGTCAAAAATGTCAAATTGGACAGTTTCGCTATTTATGAACCGAATTAGACTATAGGCAAAATAAAGGGAATATACTTTTTTATAATTAGATTAGGGAAAATAAAAGAAAAATATTTTTTGTGATAGTATCTGTCAAAAATGTCAAATTTGGCAGTTTTGCTGTTTATCAATGTTTTAAAATTCTTATTTACTAGGTTTAAATTTTTTGACATGGTACCTGTTAAAAATGTCAAATTTGACAGTTTCGCTATTTATAAACCAAATTAGATTAAGGAAAATATTTTTTGACGTACCTACCTATCTGTTAAGAGCAAAAGCTTCAGCTACATGCCTCTACAAATTCAATAATCTTTTGTTAACACCCTCCCAGTGCCAAATAATAACGATAACATTCAACCCCAATTTTCAAGTAATGAAGGTACAATACCTAAACAACCATTTCTAAGGCAACCTGTAAATATTCAACTCCAACCAGTACGTCAACACAAGAATAGTTGTTTACAGTTCCGAAGTCGGATAACCTACGGTCCTACGGATTATATTATTTGATGTGGAGAACGGTGAAAACGCGATTTGGGCGAGTCGAATCACGTTGGCGTCTTCTTTTCTTTGTGTGTGGCGGCATCGCAAAAACTCTTAACAATTGGCGGGCGTTTTTTGCTATCTTTGCCAGTGACTTGACACTGGACAATTTTTGAGAAAGTCACTATACAATGGAGAATTTTAAGAATTACGGTACCGTCAATGATGAAATTTTGAAATTGTCGAAATTACGATTTTGGAATATTTTGTGGCATATCCTATATCTTCAATAAGAGAAGTGGCTCTCCAGACAGGAATCTCGAAAAGCTCAATACAAAGAATTTTGGCAAAACACAACTTTCAACCTTATTTATTTTCCATGGTTCAACACCTTAAAGACATTGATTTTCCCAAAAGAGTGCAGTTTTGCGAGTTTATTTCATTAATGGCACAAGACAACCCTAGGGTTGCCAACCGTCCCGATTTTCGCGGGACGTCCCGATTTTTGGGGCCATTTTATTACGTCCCGCCAAGACCTATGGCGGGACGCCAAATATCCCGATTTTCAAGCGAAAATCAAATTCGCCGGCAAAAACGACAAACAGATACAAGATACACCCGTTTTATGTCCACTCCTAATATAAAAGTAAACTTACATAAATGAGGTATATTAAAAGTGAATTACAAATAAAAGTTAATTTTACACAGACTTGTAGAGAATTTTACAAGCACGAGCTTAGCAATAAATCAAAGCTGACTTCGGCAAAAAGCCAAAAAAATACTCCTTTAAAATAACGCAATAGAATATATTTTTTAGTTGTTAGTTCTTAGTTATTACAAAACAAAATGTTATTTTTTACATTGCATAGGAATAAATTTCCTTTGTAATATGTTATTTACACAAAATTAGAATTAACAAGAAGTAGCCTTTTAGTTGTTTCTCAATGATACGGTTGTTATGTTTTCATGTTACGGTGTGTTGTGTTGGTGCGCTATTCCGCAAAAAAAGCTCTATACACCGCAGCAGTTGCTCTTGCTCTACAAAGCGCAAATAAGACCGTGCTTAGAATATTGTTCACATATCTAGGGTGCCGCACCAAAACACCCTAAAGCTGCTGGATTCCATTCAGAAGAGAGCTGTGCGTCTCGTCGGCGACTCGGAGTTGACCCGGAATCTGGATAGTCTGGAACACCGCAGACATGTGGCCGAGATGTCTCTGTTTTACAGATACTTTCACGGCAGGTGTCCCCAGGATTTGGCGCGCCTCATCCCTCCCCTGGCAACTCCTGTCAGAGAGACACGACAGACGGCAAGAGCGCCCCAGTTCGTCGTGCAACTGGAAACATCTAGAACATCGCTTTACAAGAACTCCTTTGTCTGGCGCACTGCATCCGTGTGGAACTCAATCCCACGACATCTGTTTCCCACTAATTACAACCTGCAACTATTCAAGAGCTGTGTCAATCAACATCTTCGCACACACACCGCTCGTCGAGCGCCATTGGATCTCCCTTTAGTGTGTGTGCCACTGCCATAAAAAAAACCATATGTAGGTACATACTTTAGGTAGAGTGCGATGAAAACATTTTGGCGAGCATGTTTGCTTTTTCCTTGGCATCACGGCGACTACACCCTGATGCCACGTTCGTCTGTCAACAGCTAGGTAGGATATTCTATTCTATATTCGGTTGTTTTATTTTGTTTACTATGTCCTATTGTGCCTAAAAAATATTTTTCTTTTAAATTCGAATAAAATTTATTCTTGACTATATTCTATATTCTCATTAAAAAAGTTCTCCTGGGATTCAAAACTGATGTTGTACTCGGCAAACTTTCAACTCTTTACTTTAGGTCCCGATTTTATTAGGAATGTCCCGATTTTTTATATGCAACATCCCGATTTAAGAAATCTTGGAGTTGGCAACCCTAGACAACCCCCGATTTTTGGAAAATATTATTTAGAGTGACAAAGCCAAATTTACGAAAAATGGCCTTTTTAATCAACACAATTGCCATCTCTGGAGTGATTTGAATCCCCATGCAATAAAATTATGAAATTTTCAAGAAAACTGGCAATTTAATGTATTTATTATGTGCCGTTAGAAATAATAAAATAGTAAAACTATATTTTTATGAAGAGAACTTGAATGCCAAGTAATAGTAAAATGCATCAATTTATTTTTCTATTTTAATTTACCTGTTAACATACCTAAACAATTTATCTCTGGCGGAACACAGGCAAATTTTTTACCAAAACGATGGCGCCCCTCCACATAGAACTTTTTCACTTATCAACTTGTTGCAACCGACTTTTTATGACCAGTGGATTGCTAGTAATGGACCTTTCCTGTGGCTACCTCATTCTCCTGGCCGTACATTCTTGGATTATTTTAAATGGGAAAGGATAAAAAATATCGTGTATTTTAATCCAATAAAAACAAAGAAAAATTGTATGGCAAGAGTAGGGAACGCATTTGCAAGTTTGTCTCAAGATTCCATTAGAGCAGCCACTCACGAAGAACTTACTCTAAGATGTGAAAAATGTTTAGAAGTTCAAGGTGGACATCTGTGTACGCATGGTTATTGTTAGTATAAATTTTCTTTTATTAAATTTTGCCGTAACGGTGCCGTAATTCGTGAAATTCTCTATTATTTGTCTATCACTGCACCGTGACTGTGGGAACAACAAGGACGTTTGGGGTTTAGTGTTGCTTGTTTTATTTTGGAAAAACAAATAGCGTATCGCATTTATGAAAGGAGTCTCTCCGTAATCCGTAATCTGGAAATTCTACAAGATGTTGTGCTTAAGTTGCCAGATAAGGTTTCCTCAGCTCAGTTAAATAATATATATTTTCAACAGGACGGATCACCTGCTTATAATGCTCAGATAGTACGCCCTTTTCTAGAAAATAAGTGTCCCAATAGATGGATAGCCACTAATGGACCCCGGACCTCTCTTTATTAGTTTTTTTTATGGGGTTTGAAGCAAAATAAAGTTTGCAAGACCCGAAATTGTTCGATGGAAGAACTTCGAAAGGCTACGCATTTGGCTTTTCAGTTTTGGCAGGGTCATTCATTAATAATTTTGAGCGCTCTAGGAAGAGTTAAAAAATGTGTGAATATGCTATTAGAGAAAACGGCAACAGTTTTGACCAGTATTTATGAACAATAGTATATTATTTTATATGGAGGAAAAGTAATACTTTTCATGGCGCGCTCGTGTTTAACAGCCGAACGGAGTGAGGCTGGTAATAGAGAGCAAGCCATGAAAAGTAACTTTTCCTCCAAATAAAATATGCTGTTTTTTCTTCAAATGTCGACAAATTAATGCAAAAACGTCTCTTTTTAATAGTAATAATAACTATTATTAAAGATAAGTGGGTTCGCAAGGCGGCTTAGACCGGTGCGATGTCGGTGAATAGGCTCAGGTTGTTGCTATAGTAATGTAACATAAAGCTGTCAGTGGACACTGTCAACAATAATTATATTTTTAAAATTGCGTTTTCGATTGCATTTTAATTCCGTATTGATAAGCAGTTATTGAGTAAGTTCGATTAAATAATAACCAATTTGTTCCTAAATTAGTGATTTCTAGAAATGCAGTCACAAATCGAGTGATAAATACAAATTTTAATTTAATAACTCTTGAGTTGTTGACGCTTATTTTGATGTTTGTTTGTATTGTATCTATGTTGCTATGACAACACTTTTACCTCCGCCGGCGGAAAAGTGAAAAGTAAAGCTCCGGCGGAGGAAAAACGAAACTTCACTGCCGCCTACACAGTCGAGTAATGACGGATTTACTGACGTTTGAAGAAAAAATTATTTTTTATAATTAGTGTTAGTTTGTTTAATAAATAATGTAATAATCGATAATATGAAAATTTATATTTTTAAAATTAATAGGAGTCATAATAGTATATTATTTTATATGGAGGAAAAGTAACTTTTCCTCCAAATAAAATATGCTGTTTTTTCTTCAAATGTCGACAAATTAATGCAAAATGTCTCTTTTTAATAGTAATAATTATTATTATTAAAGATAAGTGGGTTCGCAAGGCGGCTTAGACCGGTGCGGTGTCGGTGAATAGGCTCAGGTTGTTGCTATAGTAATGTAACATAAAGCTGTCAGTGGACACTGTCAACAATAATTATATTTTTAAAATTGCGTCTTCGATTGCGTTTTAATTCCGTATTGATAAGCAGTTATTGAGTAAGTTCGATTAAATAATAACGAATTTGTTCCTAAATTAGTGATTTTTAGAAATGCAGTCACACATTGAATGATAAATACAAATTTTAGTTTAATAACTCTTGAGTTGTTGACGCTTATTTTGATGTTTGTTTGTATTGTACCTATGTTGCTATGATAACACTTTTACCTCCGCCGGCGGAAAAGTGAAAAGTAAAGCTCCGGCGGAGGAAAAACGAAACTTCACTGCCGCCTACACAGTCGAGTAATGACGGATTTACCGACGTTTGAAGAAATAATATTATTTTTCTATTTTGCGTTTGAAATGGAATTATTTTCCATTTCGACACGCAAAGGACTGTTGAAAAGAATCTACTACTTTTGTTAACTGGTTGCTATGATATTAACAAAATTGTTCAATGTCAAGACCTACTAGCAAAAATTGCGACACCGCTTTAAATGGGGTTTCTACTAATAAAGACGTCAAAAATGACAAGATGGTCGCGCAACTGCTGATCGGAACTAGAATAAATTAATGTTTTTCATTAAAAACCTACAAAATGGAAAAAAATTGTATAAAATACACGTTTGAAAAGACATTTGGCGCACCCGCACTTTAGGAAACTGCCCGCAAGCGGGGCGAGTCCTCATTCCGTGCTCGTGCGAAACAATATGGCCATTTAAAACTAGTATCTTAATATACTATTTTAACACGGTAACATAAAGAGGAACTATTCCGAAATAAATTTGATCTGTTGTCAAGAGATTCTATTGTTCTTACTCACGGCCTACTTGATAAAAGTTTTTTTTCTTTAAATTTTAACATTATAGCTTAATTACTATAACGACATACTAACCATTATATAACAAGCGTAACCAAACTTGTAGAAAATATACAGGGTGTTCGACTTAAAAACCATATTTTGTTTAATTTCTGAGAAATTGAGCCTTCTAGAAAAAAGCGAGTACGCCACTGAATTCTACGTAAAAACTATGTAAGTTTCCCTTTTTACCTTTTCGAAGAGTTGTCGGGGAAACGCTTGTCTCTCAAAAATTGGAAATATTCAAATTCACCGTGTATATTAAAAACTGAGACGGCTATGAAAATTGTGTCAGCGGCATCTTTCGTTTCTTAAAAAAGTAGCAAAGTAATGCGAAAACCGCATCCCTCTATCTCCCACTAATAAATGAGATACGCTGCAAAATTATCGAAAATTGGACACCCTGTACTTGTGAAGGTTTGACGTTTAATGAAAAAAATATTATATAATATAGACGAAATAAAACGTCTTATTAAAAATACTTGTTTACACTCTATCGCAATAAAGTAAAATATGTTACCATGTATGTACTGGTTTGTAGGCATAGGTTGGACTAGTACACCCTGTAGGAAATTATATTCGTAGATAGTTTAGTGAAACCCCTATTAGATTAATACTGATTAATTTTTTATTTTACATACCTATTTACATGTACAAAATATCAACAAGTTATAACAATAATGTCAACAAATATTAGTTAAATGATGATATCGCGTGCAAAGAGTGTTCTGGTGACCCACTCTTGACGGCCGGCCTCGTGCTTTATCAGCTTTTTATGTGTTAATGTGCTATCATTATGACTTGATTATGAAAATACCACAAGGTGATATTTTATATCTGATTATGGATTAGATATTTATTCTGGGCACTCCCAGTGCTATCAGTACCATTATTGATAGGGCGATCTCTTCTGTCGTCGGTTTTGTAATGGCTGGATTCAACAGCATTTTTGCTCTACTTCCGTTCTTAATGTTGGTCTTGGCAATATGATTTTGTCTTCTTGTGTAAACGATAACTAAAACTATAAAAGTAACTACTATTATTAATAACGTTATGGGGGTACAACCGATGCTTGTGTTTATTAGGTCTCTTTATTAACGTCCAAGGAGAGTTTTCCTGCAAAAAACAATTCCAAATAACTACCGTCCAATTGCCTTTGTTCCCATCATGTCCAAAGTCATGGAGAAACTGATCAACGAACAGCTCTTAATATATCTGGAATCGGCAAGCATCATAAGCGATCGCCAGTATGGCTTCCGCAAGCACATATCAACGGGAGATATCCTGACTTACGTGGCCTAACTGTGGACCAAGGCCATCGAGAGCTTCGGCGAATCTCGTGCCGTGGCTCTCGTAATATCCAAAGCATTTAATAGGATATGGCATAAGGGATTATTAAGCAAATTGACAGCATACGGACAACCACTGCTTCTATGGCTTTCTAATTTCTTAAGGGATCGAAACATCCGAGTTGGTATTGATGGACATCTCTCGGAAGAATTTAAAATCAATGCCGGAGTTCCTCAAGGGTGTTGGTGTATACTATCTCCCACACTCTTTCTGCTCTATATCAATGATCTCTTGCAATTTTATTTACAGCTTTACAGACAACAGCACTCTTATATCCTCATTCATGTCGCGGACTCCAATGACCGCTGCTCGTTCCCAACGCGAGCGAGAAAATCAGATTGCTGCATCAATGAGGATATGAACGCCATTGTGGAATGGGGTGAAGAAAATAATGTCCCGTTTAACGCAAGAAAAACTCAAGCAGCTGTCTCCTCAAAAAAAGCAAACCCCGCAGGACTTGACTTATCAATGACATGACAAACACTGACTCTGACCTAATCTATAAGTTTGCTGGGCATCAACGTAGAAAACAACATGTCTTGGCGTAATCACGTCATCAATATCGCCAAGGCAGCAGCACAAAAGCTTAAAGCACTATATAGAGCAAAAAAGTTGTATGCACCTCATCAGCTCTTACTGCTCTATAAGTGCCAAATAAGACCATCTCTAGAATACTGTTTTATGTGTGGAGCTCGGCACCCAAACACTTGCTCAAGATATTGGACTCCATACAAAGGAGAGCAGTCCGTCTTGTAGATAGTAGATAACCCAGCGTTTAAAGACTTTAATATCCTTGAACATCGAAGAAAAGTGGCGGACCTATCTATTTACTATCGATACTACTACGGAAGGTGCTCGAAGAAGCTGGCACTTATGATTCCAACCAGAGTTGTGCCAAATAGAAACACCCGTCAGACACAAGCTGCACATCAATATACGATTCAGTTGTGAACACTAGGACGTGTGGCCATAAGATCTCGCTTAAACATCACATATTTGCAGAAATTGCAAGAACCAAGCCATAAAGCCCTAATTTATCAATCTCATCTTATCATGGAAATCGCGCAAAATATATAATATTATGAGGCAACACTGTTGAAATCATGAAATTCATAATATATCGCAAATGTCAAACAGGCATGTACGAGCATAGACCTTCTTTTTGGATATATCCGCATGAGCCTGACGAGTCCTGGGCATTATAATCACATTTCTGACAAATAGGTGTCTTTATGGTGGAAAAAGTTGCTTTCAGCGAACCTCGTGGCTCAAGTGGTTAGATGCTGCGTCTTTGATGCGGCGGCGGCGGCCTGGTTTCAGGGCGGTTCTTAGGGGTGTGCAGGTTGTGCAGGCACAAAGGCGGCGAACCTTAGGGGCGGCCGCAGGTCGCCAGTGGAACCAGTAAAATACTAAATGTTCCAGTTTTTGAATATAAAAAATATGCAAAACTAAATTTCATACTTAAGACATTCCACAGAAGCAAAGTTTAAAACTTAAAACCCTCTATAGTATTCGTAATATTTCAATTGCAGACAATTAGTTTTTTATGCTTCAATATAATAGAAATGGATTTATTCTATATTTTTGGTTATCGAACTCACAAAAAACGCCGTCTCTACTCTCGTCAAAGAAAGAAAAATTCACTAGGATATAGGGCGTCCCACGGCCCAGCGGGTGAAGCAAATTTTTTACCATTTCAATCCATTGATAACTTGTAAAATAGCAAAAGCGGAATAAACTGTGACCACAGAAGTGTTTAGCTTTCTTTTTACAAAATGCTGATAAGAATCACTAAACTCTTCTTCATGGTTAAATTTCTTATAATAAGATAAACGTTTGATACATCAATTCAAGCCACCATATTGCCTACCGCTTTACTAATTCAATTTTTCCTTCATTTTCAGTTGCTTTTTTTCATCATTATACTTCTTTCAAGCTTCACCAAGAAAAGCTTTTTCATAACGTAAATACAATTTGATTTCATATTACTTGTAAAGGATACTCTTTTAAATACTAAGTACTAAAGTAATTAAACATGTGTAGTTCCCCTAAAAGGGGATGGTTATTCTTTGAATAAGGAATAATTATTTTGCTTATGTTGAGAGTTTTACTGCTAACTGATTTCACAGTGTTTTTATTATTTTTTCTTATTTGGCTTTATAATACTTTTATTAACTTTCCGAACATTTTTTTACGTTTTCATCAATTTTTTCCAATTTTTCAATTTTTTTTATTATGCATTTTTTCTTCCCATCTTTGCCATCCCCGAACTTGTACCTGGACTCCTTCGCCTTTTTTTCACCAAAAGCCGCGTTTCTCTAACTTTTTTTTACTATTATTACTTTCTTATTTTGTTTTAAAATACTTTTACTAGCTTTCCGAATAATTTTTTACGTTTTCTTCAATTTTTTCTCATTTTTTCGATAATTTTTGGGTATCCGAGGAGGTTGCAGAAATATCGGTAAAAAACGTCTTTTTCCCCCAAAATCCCCCTCTTAAGTCTAGTTTTCATTCAGGATCCTCATTTTACCCCGGCTACATGGCTGGAAAATTTCAACCCTCTAGCTATACTACTGGAACATGCTTAATTAAAGGGGCGTTTCACTTTGATAAGCATTTTTTCTGACTTTACCTTCCCTAAAGAAATTTCACTTTTTTTGTTAAAAAAAATTCTTTTGTAAAATATAGTGGCGGCATTTTTATGCTTGCACAAAGGCGGCAGAGGTACTAAGAACGGCCCTGCCCGGTTTCATTTCCAATGGCAAGACATGTTTTTTTAAGGTATGTTTGTAAAAAGTTTTTTCTTCATTTTGGGCATGCATTGGGTTAGTTTTGGTCAGTTTTTGTTCGTTGCGCACCCGTAGCGAGCGCAGCGAGCGGTGGGCATTGCATGAAGTGACAAAAATACAAATGCAAACATTGTGAAGCACTCGTCAGACGGGAGGACTCGGGCGGATATTTCAAAAAAGAAGGTCTGCATGTACGAGCACGAGCGTATAACCTGGAGCGTGCTACGTTTAAGGCTGTGACACACAGAACGCGGTCTGTCGTCGCGGGCAGCGATATTGGACCGCAGCGACAGCGCGATAATTTTATATTATATGGAAATGAATTATAACAGTCACACTGAAGGCGGTCTATCGCGGCGGGCTAGTTTAGATCGCGACGACGAGCGATGCACTTGTACAAAATCACAGATTTTCGCGCGTTTTAAAGAATAGTTCTTGCATCATGTCGGAAAATACTGAAATATTTATAGAACCTGTGAGAAATTTTGTATTCCTGTACGACGCTACACATGCATATTATAAGAACATATTGAAGAAAAGTGAAGCTTGCAATATTTGGCTTTAACATGTTTTGTAATTCTTCAAAACACCAAGATTGTGTTTTGCGGAAATATTGAAAAAATATGTCTTCATGCGACTGTAGTTCAATACAGAGACGGTGGTATTCACCAAATTGTTCTCTCTTTTTATTGATGGGATACACCCAATAACGTCTTTTCTTTTCTTTTTTTGTAGCGCAAAAAGAAGAAGAATTTGCTCCTCGTCAGAGCTAGACATTGCGAACACAAGCATGACCGAACAAAAAGTAAGAAAATATCGCAGCCTGTGTGGCATTATAGATCGCTCTACCGCTGCGAAGATCGCGCGAAAGCTGCCCGCCGCGACAGACCGCGTTCTGTGTGCCAGAGCCTTTAGTGTTGGTAACATGTAGGGAATTTCCCTACTTGTAGGGAAAATTTGCTGAAAAATGGGAAAGTAGGGAAAAGGGGGCAGAAATTTGAAAATATCCTATTTGTAAATAAACATATATATTAAAGGTGTTTTCATGAGCAAAAATTCACCGTTCTAATGAATGTATCAATTTTATATTGAAAGAATCTTATTATTTTACCTCAATAAACAATTTCGGAATTTGCCAGGTTATTTCTTGAAATACCTACCCCTACCTACTCTATAAGCACCTACGTATAGGTAAGATGACTGATAATAAATACCTAGGTAGGTACCCTAAGGTACCTATAGTTACTTGAAATCTAGATAAGGTAGATATGTAAAAATTAAAAAATAATTAAGTATTGACATTTTCATTGCAGTAGGTATTATATATAATAATAATTTTATTTACACAAGGGAATATCTAAACAGAAAAATACTTATAAATAAATAAATAATAAATAGCCTTACAGCCAGAAGTAAGGGGAATTTAAAACAAATCAACAATATAGTAAACAACGCTTAAGAACAAAGACAGGCTATTGGAAATAAGGACAACAGTTGAAAGGAAATAATGTTTTAAATATTCTTTATATTTGCTTTCTTTACACTCAGAAAATTAGGTAACGTCTTAATTCATTCAACTTAAATTTATAAAAATAATTATATTAACTGAAAAGAAATTTAATGGCATGACTTTTTATGCCTAGTCTAAATTTCTACTTAATTGTATATCACAATTATTATTCCAATAGAGATGATATAGATGAATAGGTTTTGTGTTCTTTAATTGGAGCTCTTGCAGTCTCTCTACGTAAACCGAACTAGATGGGACTGTATCTTTTAATTTATTTATTGCCCTATTGGAGACCATCAATAATATAGGTAGGCGTTTAGCAATCTACATATTTAAATAATCACAAACAGATTTACTGCTATAATGAACGAATTTATTTTTGTTATATTAAATAATTCAACACATGGAATGTACAAAATATACTAAAATTAAAATAAAAAACAAATAATAATAAATAATGTTTTCGTTAATGTTTCAAAAATTATTATTGATTGCTTTTAGGGTAAAATAGAGCCTCACCATTAAATATTACCTTACAATAAATATAATGGGAAATATGAATGACTAAAATATCATGCATTACATAATTCTACATGTGTGCTGTAAACAATTTTTTTGTTATACAATGTTCAAAATTGTCTTGAAATATTAACAGTAATTATTATACCTTATTGTTTAGGAAAGCTTAATAATATCTTATTGCAATTATATATCTTATTGTGGAAGCTTTTAGCAGCACAAACTTGCCCTTCTTTTATTTCACTCATAGTTATTAAATTCAACCACTAAAAACTTTAAAAACCTTTATAAAATTAAACACCGAACAAGCAAATCCGAAAATATAGTCGTAGCTACGTCTATGGTGTGGCTCGAAAGTAACCGACTAATATCAACAAGCCGCTGTACTACCCTGGAAGGCGGAGCTTAGGCAATGCGCGTAGAGATCGGCGTAAATTGTTCCCGCCACCTGAGTGCCCGAGCTGTATTATGGTAAGCTGCGGTTCTGCTGTTGGATAAAATTTTATATGGCATCAGTGGCGTATGCTCGGCGGGGCAGGTTTTTAAAAAGCGCTAAGATGTTTGATTTTAACCACTTGGTATTAACAAAATATATTAACGATTACCAAAACAATGTTATGAGGTATCAAGATGATAAACTATAATTTGCCATTATTCGTACCGTACCTATAACCTAAAACTCCAAGTCTTAGTTAGTTACTTTAACAAATAATGTTTAAGTATGTTTTATTAATTATTTTCTCTAAACGGTTAATTTTTTAGTACGAATGTTACGTGTTACTCTGTGCTACGTGCTACTGTTTTTATGTTTATTTA
Organism: Pissodes strobi; assembly: GCA_016904865.1. NCBI lineage: Eukaryota > Metazoa > Arthropoda > Insecta > Coleoptera > Curculionidae > Pissodes > Pissodes strobi. Next base: position 48,696 of record JAEQML010046692.1, read on the forward strand.
CATTAAGAGCTTAAAATAAACTATTTTTACACTTTAGGGTCTAAAAATTGGGGGAGTAAAATTAAATTTCAGGGACTAAAATAAAATTAGCAGGGACTAAAATAAAACTTCCTGAACTATATATCAAATTTATGGGAGTAAAGTGAAAATTGTCAAATTTTTTAGACCATGATCTATCTGCTCTTAGTAAACAATAAAAAAAAATACTAAAATGCCTTTTTATCCCTCGGCGAACTGTAGCTCTGGATTATTGCTCGGGCTCGGGCTACAAATTTTTCGCCTCGGGATAAAAAAAATGCCACTTTAGTCCCTAGGTATATAATGTACTAATAAACATAAACTCTAAACAGCTTAAGTTATTAGCGGATTATGAGTTACCACATGTTATATAAATATAAAATAATATATTTTGCTTCTGTCTCAGAACCATGTCTAAAAAGCAAATGAACCTTTTAAATATTTTTCGAAAATCAGAGACAATCTATACTTGTAAGCATATCTTGCACGTTGCAAGTGGCTTGAACGTTTAAACTGGCAAATACCTTCCTAATGACATATTCGTCACCGAATTCGTCAAACTTAGAACTTCTGATGTTGGTGTAGTCAGTGACCCCGAGCATTTGGAAATCGATATTTATGGAACCGCCACAACACGAAGAAAAATTTTCATTTTGTCTAAAGCCGAAAGCTTCAGCACCACTTTCTTCCAGGAAATAGTTTGCAAGCCAGTGCACATTTTCACGATCAAAGCCATACAATTTTTTACAATCTTCTTCTATACATTCCTTGCGTACTTTGTAGAATTTTACTTTCCGATTCAAAAACTCTGCCATTTTAGGATGAAAAGAGGACAAATACTACAACCAAACTAATCTAAGCAAATGTAAGGATGGTTTAATGCATGCTCGAAAATTTACCAGCAATTGCTTATATAGCAAAAGCAATTGCCACGTTTATTCATATTATATTAAGGAAATGCTTAACATTTTTAAGCAAATCCTTTTACTTTTAGCTTTTCCTTTGATTTAAAGCGATCGCTACAAGGTCAAATAATTGCTAAACATTTTATTCATTTCAACTTAAGCGTTACCTAGGTATTTTCAAGAAAAAAAAAACAATTGCTAAATTTTTATTCATAAGGCTCAATATCAACATTTCCAAGTAATCCTGTGTATTAATACAATAGATCCTGCAAATGCTAGTGTGGATTTATTGAAAGGACTCTATCAATCTATATTGGATTTTAGTATGGAAAACAAAAGACATTTAGAAGTTTTTACTCATCTTGATACAACATGTATTCGTAGTTAGAATCTTTTTTGAAGCGATAACTTCTTTAGCACCATTGGGTGTGATTTGGGAGTCGATGAATCTGAAACGAAAAAGCGACACTAAAAAAGTGTAAAGTAGTTCTCGTCCTATCACTGAAGTTAAGCAAAGTCGGGCGTGGTTAGAAAATCATACAGAAGATTTATATTGTTATCATACTTTTTAAATATTTGATGTTAAAAAATTAGTGTTTTATTGTAATTCAGTAAACCAAGAAAGTGTCAGTATGCACACTATCCACGAAAAAGAATCCGATATATTTAGTTAATATTCGATTCGAGATCTAGAGAAGTGTACCAGGATGCCAAACTTAACAATTCTCTTCAGAAGCCAGATAAATTGGACAAATAGGTTTATTTTAACTCCCGATTTTTCCCTAAGAAACTCTAGTATACTGTATACCTGGAATTGTTTTTATAATTATTACATGTCTTATGAATACGTCTTAGGGGGAAAATATTTAATTTTAAATAAAAGAGAGATTAGAAGAAACTAATGTTTTCTTTATACTCGCCCTCGCATAAGTTAGCAAACACATTGTCATTGACGTTAACAATGTTTTTTATTCTTTAGGTGAAAAAATCTTCTTTAACCTTCTCAAAAATGACCACCGTTTTCTGTAGAGGTAATTAGTTTTCAAAATTTAACTCGAATCTATTATTCACCCCTATAAGAGACGTGGAACACATTTTCATAGCAACTTGAAAACTTAACAAAGTTTATAGGGTGATACACACAGTTTCCATGATATTTAATTAAATTTTAAACCGCGATTATCCGAGTCTCTGCATTTTTAACCCTTTTTATTTCGCGAAATGTTGCGAAAAACAATATTTTTGCGGAGGTATTGATCACGGTTAAACAACGTGACATGAGAAGACATAATACTGTATTCTATAAATATTATCGAGTACCCATCTCAACACGTGTACCCCACAAAAAGAGCAAATAACAGCTTACCTGAATTATTATCTTATCTCTAATGCCTTATAAAGAAATAAATTCAATCGATAATTTCATTCGGTAGTCGCTCGCAGATTATGATCACCGAGATGATCACCGTACGTGTCTCGAAAACCTTTGCTTTTTAGGTTAGTTTATATACCTCAAGGTAAGTTGTTGAAATAAATTATTTTCTCCTTACTTAGGCCGAGGTAAATTAAAAACTTAGTAATTACCCTGACATATCAACTTATAAAATTCTAGCATATGTCTCAAATTATTTCGAAAACAAGATGATCTATGTGCAAAGGAGGCTTTCCAAATGAGATTTTGAAGTTTAAAATACTGAATTAGAAATATATTACCACTAAACACTTTTTTTAATATTGAAAAATAAGTAGTATACAATATTGCTTCTGTGCAGGAAACTAGTCACGTTTGGCAACGTTGTAAATAACGTTTTCCTGTTAATGGAGTTTTCGCGTTGCAATGTTTTGAAATATTCCGAGATGAACGAAAGAAAATAACATATATGTAAGAAATACACGAAAATAACTTCAAAGAACTATTTAATTTCAGAAATAATTAAAAAGCGATAAAGCCGAAATATTTCTTACGTCTTCACGGACCGCAAGAGAGAGAGTGTCCCTTCTTTACAAAGTCCCTTCTCAAGTCCCTAATACTATGAATTCTCTATAATCTAAACATAAACATAAGACAGGTCAACTAAATCGTAAATTACATGAAAACGTTAAACCTAATAGCTCTTAAACAATAACACAACACCCTTATAGTTAGATTCGTCACCACATGGCACATAAATCGTCTGTCAGGATGACGTCTGGTGGTCGATTCTCTGGAAAATGCTCACATATACAATCATGTTCAAGCCTTGCTGCCAGGGCTGCACCAAGAGTTGCCGCCCCCGCCTCCCTTTAAAAATACTTTATTTACTTTTTATTAAAGATACTCATTTTGGCAGTAATATTAATTTCCTAATGTAAATAAAAAATATCTTAATAATTAACACTATAAATAAGGAACATTCCCACATATTATGATAACAAAATGATAATAAACCAAACAAATAATATTTTTATAGCAAAGGAACTTGTCTTCCTTTCATTGTTGTAAAATCTTTAACAATTTCATCCATATTAAGTTTTGTCACATATTTCTGTTTCTATTGGACTTATTGGCAAGTTATTAAGTATTATTTACTAAAATAAAAACCTAATTTTAAAAATGAACGGATCATTTTTTAATTCTTTACATGGACACATGTGGTGCAGGCCCATTTTGTGATGCGAGCCAATATGCTGTAATCTAAGGGCGCGTTTTCACGGGTCGATCTGAGTTGAACGATTTGGGTCGATTATTGAATCGAAAGTAAATTGAATATGTAAACCAACTTTCGGCTTGGCCGTTCGGCGGAGTGAGTCGATTCGATGGAAGTAGAAAGACTGTCTACTTTTGGTGGGCGATTGCCGCCGAATCCATGTCGACCGACTGGAATGGAATCTGTAAACTTCTCGTCGTACAGATTTCTATCGTTTCTTCGAATTATTCCAATAGTTTTTTCTAAAAGTTCTTCAAAATGTGCATTATCCATTCTTAGATGATTCCTATAAGCTTTTGGATCTTCTACAACCAATTCTTGAAGCAGACTTTGTGATGCGCCATAGGTATTTCGTCTTAAAATCCTTTGTTGAAAGGAAACTTCTTAACGCATGCTGGGTGTGAAGGTCGCGACACACGACGAGAGGCCGTGCTGGCAGCGGAACGGAAATCCGTTACAATATTTTATTGTGATATCTTCGTTAGTTTACAAGCAAAAAATATGGTATTTTCTCTATTACCTTGTCAAGATATTAGCGAAACTTTTATGAAGAATATTTTTTAACATTGAAAATGTTTTTTTCTACTACCGTGCGTAAAATACTCACTTTACGCACTCTCTAAGATTCGTAAAATAGGCCTTTTTAATGTGCAGTGCGTAAAGTAAGTTATTTTACGCACTAGTGCGTAAAGTAAAGCTGACATATTTTTTGACGTTTACTCTCATATTTTTTGACGTTTAGGGCAGTGCGTAAAATAATATATTTTACGCACTAGTGCGTAAAATAATTTATTTTACGCACTAGTGCGTAAAGTAATATAATATTATTTTTATTTTTTCATATATTTTTCGATAGTAGAAAAAATTTTGTATGCTACTCATGTGTAAAGTACCCTTTTTTTATTCATGGGATTGTCGCATTCGCCTACGGCTCATGCGACAATATTCCCATTCATAAAAAAAGATTCACATTACACACTTGTTGCATAAATAACTATTGTTTTCCTATTATGGGGTATCAAATCACGAAAAAGTGCATGCTACATTTGGCACATCACGTAATATACGTGAGAGATCGTGTTAGTCTGTTTCTGAGGACGGAATCGGTTCAAATGACAAAAATAAATTAAAGCTAACTGAAACTAACCGAAAGTTGATTGAACGACTAACCCAAACTAACTAAGAGTAACCAAAAGCACAAAAATGGTTAAAATGAATCGGAACAAATTAAAAAAATAAAAGTAAGTTAAAATTAACTCAAAGTATCCGAAAATTGGCGAATAACCAAAACTAACCATAAAATTTAAAATTGGTTATAACCTATCGGATCCGGTTCAAATTCCTAAAATAAATTGGAACTGACTGAAGCTAACCGAAAGTTGATTCAACGACTAACCGAAAGTAACCAAAAGCTCCAAAAAGAGCTAAAACGTATCGGAACAGATTAAAAATATAAAAGTAAGTTAAAACTAACCAAAAAGCCCCGAATTTTGGCTACTAACCAAAACTACCCTAAAACATTAAATTCGATTATAACGTATCGGCGCCGATTGAAATGACTAACTGAAATTAACTGAATATTGATTGAATGACTACCCACGACGACTATCTAACACAATCTAACCTAAATTAACCAAAAGCACCAAACATGGCTAAAACGTATCGAAGCAGATTAAAAATATTTTAGCAAGTTAAAAATAACACAAATTAACCGAATTTGGGCGACTAACCAAAATTAACCAAAACATTAAAATTGGTTATAACATATCGGAAAGTTGATTAAATGACTAACCAAAACTAATCAAAAGTAACCAAACGCACCAAAACGGGCTAAAATGTATCGAAATTGGTTACACAAATTAAAGTAAGTTAAAACTAACCAAAACGAACAGAATTTTGGCGACTAATGAAAACTAACCAGAAATATTATATTTGACTATAACATATCGGAGCCGGTTCAGATGAATACTTTGGTTTCTTGACAGTGAGTTTCCAAGGTGGCATCACGACACGGAAAATTTTAATGAAGTTCACGACACGGTTTATGCATAACTGATTATAACGTATCGGAACCCGCTCAAATAAGGAAAATAAATTGAGACTAAGTGAAAATAACCAAAAGTTGATTGGACCACTAACCAAAACCAACCAAATCTATTAAAACTCATTATAACGTATCGGAACCGGCTCAAGAAAGTAAAATAACTTGAGACTAAGTGAAACTAACCGGAAGTTGATTAGACAACTAACCAAATTTATTAAACTTGATTATAACGTATCAGAACCAGCTCAAATAAGTGAAATAAGTTGAGACTAAGTGAAAGTAACCAAAAGTTGCTTAGACTACTAACCCAAACTGACCAAATCTATTAAAATTGATTATAACGTATCGAAACCGACTGAAATGAGTAAAATAATTGGAGACTATGTGAAACTAACCGGAAGTTGACTAGACGACTAACCAAAAGTAACCAAATTTATTAAAATTAATTATAACGAGTCGCAACCAACTGAAATGACTAAAATAAGTTGAGACTAAGTGAACCTAACCGAAAGCTGATTAGACGACTATAACCAAAAATAACCAAATCTATTAAAATTGATTATAACGTATCGGAACCGACTCAAATAACTAAAATAAGTTGAGACTTAGTGAAACTAACCGAAAGTTGATTAGACGACTAACCAAAACTAACCAAATATATTAAAACTGATAATAACGTATCGGAACCGGCTCAAATAAGTTAAATAACTTGAGACAAAGTGAAACTAATTGGAAGTTATTTCGACGATTATCCAATAACAACCAAATTTATTAAAATTGATTATAACGCATCGCAACTGTCTCAAATGACTGAAATAAGTTGGGACTAAGTGAAACTGCCCGAAAGGTGATTTGGCGATTAACCAATACTAACAAAATCTATTACAATTGATTATAACGTATCTTAACAGGTTCAAATGACTAAAATAAGTTGATATTAAGTCAATCTAACAGAAAGTTGAATAGCAGACTAACCATAACTCACCAAGTCTTGATTATAACGTATCGGAACTAGCTAAAATAAGTAAAATAAGTTGAGACTAACTGAAACTAACCGAAAGTTTATTCGACGATTAATCAGGAATAACAGAATCAATTAAAATTGATTATAACGTATCGTAACCGGTTCAAATTAACCGAAATTTGAATTGACGACTGACCAAAACTAACCCAATCTATTAAAATTGTTTATAACGTATCGGAAACGGTTCAAATGACTAAAATAAGTTGAGATTGAGTGAAACTAACTGAAACTTGATTGGACGACTAACCAAAATAACCAAATCTAAATCTATTAAAATTAATTATAACGCGTCGGATGACTAAAATAAGTTGAGACTAAGTGAAACTAACGGAAAGGTGACTGGACAATTAACCAAACAAATATATTAAAATTTATTATAATGTCTCGGAACAGGCGTAAGTAGGTAAAATAAGTTGAGACTAAGTGAAACAAACCGAAAGTTGATTGGACGACTAACCAAATCTGTTGAAATTGGTTACAATATATCGGAACCGGCTCAAATAAGTAAAATAATTTGATACTTAATGAAACTAACCGGAAGTTGCTTGACGACTAACCAAAACTAATTAAATCCTAATTAAATGACTAAAATAAATTAAGAATATGGGAAACTAACCGAAAGTTGATTATAACGCATCGGATCCGGCTCAAATAAGTACAATAAGGCTAAGTGGAACTAACCGAAAGTTGATTAGACGACTAACCAAATCTATTAAAATTGATTTTAACGTATCCGAACCGACTCAAATAACTAAAATAAGTTGAGACTAAGTGAAACTAAACGAAAGTTGATTCGACGACTATCCAAATATAACCTAATCCATTAAAATTGATTTTAACGAATCATAACCGGTCCAAATGACTAAAATAAGTTGATGCTAAGTGAAATGAACCGAAAGTTGATTAGACGACTAACCAAATCTAACAAAATTGATTATAACGTATCGAAACCGATTCAAATGACTAAAATAATTTGAGGCTAAGTGAAATTAACCGAAAGTTAGTTGAACGACTAACCAAAACTTACCAAATCCATTAAAATTGATAATAACGGATAGGAACCGACTCAAATGAATGAAAATAAAATAATTTGAGACCAAGTGAAACTAACCGAAAGTTGATTGAACGACTAACCCCAACTAACCCATACTAACCCAAACTAACTTAAACTAAACTTACGTAATCTAACCTGATCTCACCCAAACTTCTATCGACTATATATTTCCACACAATTATGAGTGTTCTCAAATCTCAAATGTAATAAGCGTTGCATTCTGCTTCGGCATTTTCAATGTCCCCCCCGGTTGCATCTTTGCGAAGGACTGTGAATTTTTTTCATTTAGGCCTTCCTTTTTTGTTAATTGAGTGATATATTTAAAAAAACTACTTTTTAACCAAATTCGTTACGATGTGTATAAGGCTAGGGCGTCTAAGTTTAAGAAGTTTCAGATACGCGCACATCATGCACACGTGTCTTTTTTTCTCTTCTTTTTTAATTTAGTCATTATTTCATCCCGAATTGAACAATAAATTACTGGCACACCTACATCAATAAGTTCACGTAACGCCATTTTCTACTACAATTATTCAACATGCAACGCCTACTGTGTAAACCTTTTTGCTTTCAACGCAGGTCGAACTATGGTCGAACGACCCAAATCGTTCAACTCAGATCGACCCGTGAAAACGCGCCTGAAGTAACCTATGCTTATATCCCGTCCTGCAAAGGTGTATTTATTTTTAAAGTGGCCATTGTATAATAATGGTTGAATAGAAATATTGTTCTCTTATTAATTAATCTGTGCAGAAAATCAATACTTTATGATGGATGTGGATTAAAATCTGTTCAAATATTTTCTTAAGTAATGCGCCCCTCCAGGCTTGCCGCCCGGATGAGGCCCATGCACCCTGGCTTAACACAGTCCTGCTTGCAGTTCAATTTGTATGTTTGCCAGCGGTATTTTCAGTTCATTTTATTTCAAAGGCATTATAGGTGGATCGTTTTCAAATAAACTACATTGCAAGCTCCAATTAAAGAAACACTTGACTCCATTTAACTCTTCGAGCACTTTTCAAAATGTACTTAAAATTTGTGTAATTTTTTGAGACATACCTTGCCATATTTATCTTGGAATATAAATTTTAATAGACGAATAACTATTTTAATTAAATTCTTTTATTTACACAATTCAATTTTAATTTACCGCATGACTAAATTGTTTCAAAGCTGATCTCAAGGATTAATAATAGATAAGCATGTGTTTACATTCCGAATAAAATAGTTTCGTGAAACCATGCAAAATCAATCCCAGTTAAGATGCAGTTAGGTATACTTTCAACTACTCTAAAAATGTTATTTCTTTTATGTGGAATGACGAAAACAAGAACTATTTACAATCTAACAACACTGCCTTAACACCAGTAATTTTTCTTAAAGAGTATTTATTACTAAAACAAGCTTTAACAATCGAAAAACGTCATTTTTGTTTTATTACTGCGTTCAAGATGAATACGTGTGTGTCAAAAAACTATGAAAGCCATGGTTTATTATAATATAATGTAGCGGTATGGCGAACATACCACTGTTTGAAGTTCTATGCACAGCGTGAAAATTAACATATTGTGTCGTCTGATTCTTCAATGGTAAAATATCATATACATTCATTACAGCACTCTTATATCCTCATTCATGTTGCGGACTCCAATGACCGCTGCTCATTCCCCACGCGAGCGAGTAAATCTGATTGCTGCCATCAATGAGAATGTGAACGCCCTCGTGGAATGGGGTGATGAAGACAATGTTCAGTTTAACGCAGGAAATACTTTAGCAGCTGTCTTCTCAAAAAAGTAAACACTGTAGGACCTCACTTATCAATGACAGGACAAACACTGACTATGGCCCCATCCATAAGTTTACTGGGCATCAACGTAAAAATCAACATGTCTTGGCATAACCACAATCGTCACCAAAATCGTCACCAAAATCGCCAAAGCAGCAGCAAAAAAGCTAAGAGCATTCTATAGAGCAAAAAGTTGTCAGCTCTTACTGCTGTATAAGGCCCAGATAAGACCATCTATGGAATACTGTTCCCATGTGTCTTGTGGATGACCCAGAGTTGACTAAATGCATTGAACATAAAAAAGTGGTGAACCTATCTCTTTACTATAGATACTACTACGGAAGGTGTTCAAACAAGCTGGCACTTATGATTCCGCCCAGAGTTGTACCAAACAGAAACACCTGTCAGACACACGCAACGCATCAACATACGATTCAGTTGCGAACTCCTAGGACGTCGCTGTTGCGGGACTCCTTTGTATGGAGGATTGCCTCGCTCTAGAACTAAACTTCCGAGTAACGTTTTTCCCGAAGACTATAACCTACAGCGCTTCAAATATAACGTCCACCGTCTTCTCCGCACCCCGCACCGCTCGTGGCGTGGTATAGGATTTTCCTTTTGTGTGCGTGCCGAACATAAAAAAGCGCCTAACAGGAACCAATATAAGAAATTAATTACCCATCTGTTATTCATAAGGTTTTCGAGAATTTTGTAACTAAGTATCTGACTGAGTTCAGTGTTGTCTGGGTAGAAGCACTGAACTTGCTTATTCTCATTACATGTTTGGGGCCCTGGAGAAAGGCGCTGTTTACACTGTTTCATCCGGGGCCCTCAATGATCTCACATTGGGCCACTGCTGTTTAATCTTGTTTCCTCATGTTTTAGCCATTCTAAATTCCTCCTGTTCGCCGGCGATCTAAAATTATCCAATATATTTGATACTCCTAATGACAGTCTGACACTTCGGGTTAGAAAGATTTGCAAATTCGATTATTGTGGCACCATGGTCCATAGTGCCACAATAAAAGAATGGAGATCAACGCAAACCTATGAAATTGTCTAGACTGCTTATGTCCACTACTAATGATTACGCCACTGACGGACGGTGAGATTCTACGATCCGTAGAGTTGTTCTTGACGCATTTGTTAACCGCATGGCAAATACTGTAAGCGAGTCGATGAAGATGTGAGGGTTTGTTAGAAGAAATTCTAAAGATTTTGCCACTATTTTGTCTCTGAAAATTCTTTATTGCAGTCTGGTTAGAACACACTTAAATAATACCTCCTCAGTCTGGAACCCCCGTTATGCTAACCATATCAAAACGATTACAAATTTGTAAATAATGCTCAACACCGAAGACTTAACCTTTTGCCATTGTCTGTTATGCCGGACATACACATTGGCCAATATATTGGTCGAAACATTTGGCAACCACACAAAGGGCGCATCGCCAAAATGTTTGTGAACGGCACAAATAATGCGA
>MU188709.1:0-15076 GCA_016904865.1 Pissodes strobi
GGCGATCCTAGGATTGGTGTAGATATACAATGTAGACCATGCCCTTGCCCGGGACCCCTTGGGTCGAATCACTCCTACGCGGATAGATGCTCGCTTGACCCTCAAACCAAAGACGTTATTTGTGAATGCCAAGAGGGATATGCAGGTAATAAGTCATAGCATGCAATAGATAAGGAAATTAGTTATAGTAACATGGCTAAGACCTTGCTTAAGTTGTCGAATCAGAAGTCTAGATTTGTAGTTCTGGTTGATCATATGAATATGCGGTGATGTAGTTAAATCTGTTGTAATGGGGCTAAAGCTTGATGTCGTCTCACTTTCCCATAGCGGCTTATAAATATTTTTACGATTATACCAATAAATTCTTATGTTATTATAGGAACCAAATGCGACGTATGCTCAGATAATTTCTATGGAAATCCGGAAGTCCCTGGTGGTTCTTGCAATCTATGTGATTGTAATGACAAAATAGACTTATTCCAGCCTGGAAATTGCGATCCCCATACTGGGAAGTGCCTTAGGTGTCTAAATGATACTACGGGAGATCACTGTGAAGTTTGCAGAAATGGGTTCTTCCGATTTGATGACAACATGCCTTGCCAAGGTAAAAATACTATAATTAATTATGTATTAAATGCTGGTAGTCAGTACCAGTACCACTGCTAAAGTGAGAGAAAATGTCACTTAAAATAGGCGACCAGGTAATTTTAAACATTACAGTAAAAACATGATAACAATTATCATTTAATACTGTTGTGCGGGGCTTTAAAATATTGTATTCTTTTTGGCATGATTAGACAAAGCGTTATATTTATTTAATCCTCAGGTTCCGATGTGGATGCTGTTGTAAAATTAATTTGAAAATAGAACAAAAACGTTTAGCATTATATGAATATTTTAATATGTTATTTTACTTGAAAACAACTTAAAGCTCGTAAATAAACAAATATAAATATTTAAATTATTTAATTTTCACGGTGCTAGAATATAGACAATTTCTGTCAGTGTTAGATGTCGACTTCACACCATATCAGAATAACATTACTTATAAAGACCAAAGAACTGCAAAAATAATTATATTACTAACAAAGTATACGGATATAAATACAACGTTGCAGCTAAACACAGTTAAATGTTTCTTAAAGTTCCTACGGAACCACTCAATGTGAGCTTGAATAACTGAGATAACGCTGAGATGAAATACAGTAATATGCAAGCAATAATAAAAGTATAAATATTACCTTAATGTTCACAATAAGCTATTATGTACAATATATTCACCAACCGTTCAAACAGTTTATCTTCAAACACCGGGAAAATTACTTAAAAACACTTACTAAGTCTCTCCTTAAGTTCTATATACAATGTACCTCAACTTCTTGCAAATAAGAATGACTCAAGTTGGAGTGAATTGAAAATATGCTATAATATGCATAAATAACTTCTGTTGGTAGCGCAGTGTGTAAGAGAAAACTTAAATTTAAGAAGATAGCATGACAGGGATATTTTTGTAGAAATGCGATTTTAATACACGCAACAAAATTGTTTATAAAACACGCTATGCTGGTCGCATAGGTGGCTACAGTCTGAGAAATGCAAATAGCATTTATGGGAAACTTTATATTATAATAAAGCAGAGAGAATATTGGCCGAGCGCCAAACACGCCGTTTACTTTTCACCTTTTGAGAGAGTGACTGTGAAATAGTGAGTTTACTTACATGGCCTAGTGCCACAGGCAACGCTTGCTTTAGCAACTTACTTGTGAGAGAATTAGGGAACAACTTTCATGGCCTAGTGCCATGGGGAGCGCGGACTATCGCCACTTACTTGGGAGAGAGTCGGGGAACAAATTTAACAAGTCTTTTCAAGAAGATGTGGACGCGCTAACATCACCGGTTGTCTAAATTAAAATTATGAATTTTAACACAAACCTGGTCGAAATCGGCTGATAAAATTCGATTATTATAGATCGGAATTTTAGGGACGCTAAATTGACTGTGTCCGGTAATCGCTGTATGAACCACTGTGATTGGTCGGATGCGTTTCTGCTTGTAGCTGACCCTAGCTTGTGTTTTGAAAAAAGTGGATTGTATGGTTCGAAGCAGTTCTGCTTCTAGTTAAACTGATGAGAAATAAACTTTGTGACAAGAGATGGCGCCGAAAATGTCGCCACGAATTTTTAAAGGGCATTGTTTGGAATGCCATACACAGTGGCGTGGAATATTAATATAATACGAATTAAATAGCTAGATTTGAAAACATGCACAAATGGTTTTTGAACAGATGCCTCATAGTCAATCATAAATTAGATTGAATAAGTATTAGAAGACAGTAATAATTGTGCAATACTGCATTTTAATTCAGTATTATTATTATAGGCCAAAAAAGGCTGCATAATTTTCAAGCTTCGGGGAGCGATTATATATTCTGGCTTATGGCAATACTGGAGCCCAGTCACTCTGGTCACCCACTCCTCGACGTTTCACATTCACTGCATCAACACTTGAGGATTGTTTTTGGAACATCTGGAAACTCAACAATAAGCTGTCCACTTTGCATAGATTTTTATTTTTTTTAATAAACTTTCTTTTTAGATTGCCGATTTGAAGCAGTTTAAATAGTATCTTGTATTTTTTTAATATGGTGTAACCGTATAAACCTATTTGTCAGGCAAATTGTTACCTTTTTCTAAACCTAGACTTTTTGAATAAGGCCGCTTCGGTTCTAGCCCCAGGGTGTAGATTGTAGATTGCTAGGGAGTCGTTTCGGTCAGTTTCAGCCGCCAGGCACTGTTACTTTTAGAGATATAGGCTTCGTAGGCTTCTTCCAAACGAAGCTAATTTCTTGGGCGATAGTTGACTCACTTCTTGAGGTGATAACTGTACTCCTTCAAGGTACTTGAGCCTTTTGCAGAGTTGGATTGGACATTGACAGAGTAGATGTACTGCGGTTTCAGTTGCATTATTCCAAATCTGCATTGGTCATCTTCTGCTGTGCCTATTGCCTTTAGGTGGTATTTTACCGGGCAATGTTCAGTGAGCAGTCCGGTGATAGTTCTAATAACTGCTCTGTTCATGTCTAAGAGCTGTTCTGCTCTTTTCGCAGAGATGGTGATAAATCTTTCCGCCTGTCTTAGTCCTGGAGTGTTTCTCCTGTAGGACGACAGTTGATCTTTTTCCCATTTGATTAGTTCTTCAGTGATGTGGCTCTGCATAAGGCCACAATAGGGCTCTGGACCATAATATGGTGTTCCAGCTCCTTCTTTTGCAAGGCAGTCTACTTTTTCGTTGCCCTCTGTGACTCTATGGCCAGGATCCCACATTAAAGTTACCTATCTTCCTTTTTTTTTGTAAACGGGACAAGAATGGTTTTCCTAGGATTTAGGGTGAGACCCTCCCCTTCACTCCAATTCTTGATGATGTTTAGGGCATTTTGCATGTGGTTTGAAATTACCCCTTAATTTTTTCCCTTTATTATTATTACTAGGTCGTCTGCATAGCCTAGAACTATAAATCCAGCTCTCACTGGATGGACTGATGTGAGGTATTATCAAATGCTCCATCTATGTCAATGAACGCAGCAAGGGCAATTTCTTTGCATTCGATTGTCTTTTCTATGTCTTTAAATAGACAGTGCAGTGCACTTAATGTGGATTTGCCTGCTTGGTATTTGTATCCCATAATGAGTTGTAGCCCTTTTAATTTCATTGTGCCTAAAGTGAAGTGCACACACCTAAAATGTATATTAAATTTACTCTAACTGTCTGCCCTAGACCAAGACCTCGTTCAAGACATTCATTGAATACAATACAACCACCCTAGGGGTAAAGTAAGCAGGTATTGCAAAGCTTTTTTAGGTAAAAGTAGAAAAATCACTCAATCATTTAATATCATATGTTGTGCATGTAATGTTAGATACAGCCTCTAAAAATACAGTATATATGACTAGTCATTGTCTATAAAAATAGAAAAACAAAACTTAGCCGAGTATTCTTGGTTGGAGCAAATGATTCTTTCCTCTTAATCAAATTTACCCACTGCTGTCTCAATTCACCTTCTTTTGGAAATGAAAAATTGCCGCTTATCTCCATTTGGGAACACAACAGGTTAACGCCATGGTTTCAATTCACTTAACAGTATTATACACAAATATTTAAAAGTCAATCTTCTCAACTAAGCGGTTGACCGGTTGACTTAAACCAAAGCTTAAATAAACTTTAATTAATACAACACGTATCTAAAACCACCCTACAACCCTTAATCAATATTCAATAATGCTACAGATGCTAAGTAAAACTGAGGTATTAAAATCAAACCTCTGCTCTGATATTGTCCGGCTGTAGCCTAAAAATTATCTATGCTAACCTAAAACTTATTGTATGTAGAGTTAAAAGCAGTCAAAGTAAAGAGGTAAGTAGGCATCATTATTATAAAACCACAAAATAAAAACCTTAAAGGCTTGTCTGCTTACTCAAGGCAGACAGTATGTGAATATTAAAATCTCAGTTATTTTAGATATTACTAGATCTGAAATAATTATAATCGATATTTGTCAAAACACACTTTTTTAAACATATTTATTTTTATATTAAAAACTCGAAATATACCCTTTACAGCATTTAGTTTCGGCCCAACTCGGGTGGCCATTTTGACTACTGCTTTTCTTAGTTTCAAGGCTTTCTAGCCCAGAGGGTGCTGGTTTGAGTCTAGCCAACACCTCCAAATTCCAAATGTATTGGATTGTTGCCGCTTATGCCATTTGCAGTGTAGTTTTTAGGGATAAATAAAATATTGTAAAGTGTTGCTCATAAACTGACTAGGCCTTTGCTAATTGTATTGTTCTGGATCTTATACCTGCTGCCACGCTCTTTTTGGGGAAAACAGGAACACCGTTTTATTAGATATTCATGATGGCTTCTAGATAATTTTAAACTAAAAGACAGTCACGAAAATTTGTATTTCAGGATATTCCAGCTATACTTGTTATATTATATATGCATGATTATATTTATATTCTGCTTCTTTTTTCAGAATGTTTATGTCATATGTTGGGAACGAACTTCACAGCTGGACCATGTAATCCGTCTGGTGGTCAATGCCAGTGCTTTCCTCACGTTTCTGGAATGCACTGCGATGACTGCGAACCTGATCATTGGAAAATTGCCAGCGGAAAAGGATGCGAGCCTTGTGATTGTGATGAATCTGGATCGCTAAACACCCAGTGCAACTTGGTATGTAAAAGTTCTCTTTGTTTTGGATTTTTAAAGGGAGCATGTTTCTCGGATAAATTTCTCTGAATATAAAATAGAGTAATTTCAGTGTTGAACTTTGAAAATGATGGATTTAAATGACTTAAAACCTAAATTTTAATATTGAATATTCACCTAATAATATTTATTATTTATTTACATAATATTATTTTAATTTCAGTTTGATGGACAGTGTGAATGTAAACCTGGATTTGGAGGCAGACAGTGTAATGAATGCATGCCACGGTTTTATGGAGACCCCAAAAATGAATGTTTACGTAAGTTATTGAAAGTTGTCTTTAGGTATGGAGAGCACTCGCAAATATTTTTGGATATTTTATCGCTCGATTATTATTTTTCTTCACTTGCCGTTGACTGGAGTCATTAATTTTTAATGCCTCTAGTACCGAACCGGCACTACAAAATTATATCTAGGATAAGTCAAAACCCACTCTAGCTATCCCAAACTAACCCCTGTAATTATCTCCCTCATGGAGGTTTTAGCCGTCGGTTATTCTTTGGTCAAAGACGAACGATCAATTCTAAGAGTTGATAGATTGGTTAGTTGAACTGAAAAGTATTATAGTTGATAATACCTTTCAGTTCAACTTGGAAATGTTATGCCAGAGAATGGAGCGTTTTCTTTACAATAAAATGAGATTTTTTAAAAGAAACAATACTAACGTACTTTACCTACTTACAGTTCAATGTAAATCCGGTTTAATAAAAGAGACACCTCTCTGCAACTTGGTGAAAATATTTTGAAAACTAACGCCTCAACTTTTCGCACCATATTTTTGAAATTTTTACCGAAGAAAATGTTTAAATAGATGCATACATTGTGTCTCAACAAGCAGGGAAGTTCAGTGCTAACACGGAAGAAAATTAATATATTTTTACGTTATATTTGATTTGAAGTATTTTTAAATTCTGCGTGGCATAAGCCATATAAAGGGTAGATCGATAGTCCTCGATTTGCGAAAAACCTAAAAATATCATCATGAAACTAGTGATAAGTATTTCTCATTTTATTATTTAAAAAAAATAGCCCTTTATAGATTGCTTGCCTTCGCATCTTCCACGTCGTCCGCCCGGAACTCGCCTGTCTTTCTCTGATAAGGATCAATTGCTGAACGGAACGGTGTAACCAGCCTTATTCGCTAATTGCTCCTTCCGCTGGTCCATATGCCTAACTCACTCAGCCGTTTATAGTGTTGTTCTTTTCAAACGCGTGGGTTAAAGTTTATGGCAGTTAAAGCGGGCGCAACCAAATTTTTACTGCAAGAAATTTATTAGAAATTCTATCTGTCTGAAAATCGGATAATAAAATTTAGAAAAAATACTCTGTGGAATAGTGTAAAAAATTAGAATGAGATTGAATTATAGCCTAAATACAGTTTGCAAACACCAGGAATACAAACAACCAGTTTATTAAAAAAAGAATACTACTTAGGTGGAACAATCTACTTTCTTAAAATTTAGGGCTCTGAGTACTGATGGTTAATATTATTCTAAATAAATTTATGGAATGTCACTTAAGCTGACCTATTTATGCCACAGGTGGTGATTAATGTTCAAATTACAATTATATTAATTGCTATGGTAATTAAGTGTGCCTTGGTGCACTTCGCGACACTTTTAGACACCGCAGTAATACTTCCACAGTCGTTATTGTAGAACTACAATAACTACTACTTTATATTTGGCTCTCCGGTCGGGAATTGAACCCGGGTCTCCCGCGTGACAGGCGGAGATACTGACCACTACCGAAGACTTGAAAGAGAGTAGACGTATCGGCGAGAACTCCGCGATAATCGAGTATTTTCCCGGTTTTTAAACGGATTTTCTTCGCGGAAACGTGCGTGCGGTAGTGAAAGATTGTCCGACGAACAATAAAAACCATTAATTAATTAACGGGCAGTTCTCTGGTGACGGTTGTTTCAGTGTGAAGACGATCGCGCCGGGACAGCGAGAAAGCAACAAACAAACAGAGACTTATTATCAGTGCATGTTATCAGTGACCCAATAACTAATAAGGGACATACATCGTAAGTATAAGACAATAAACCTAAAGCGAAAACGCGACCTATCAAAATTTGCAAGGAAATAGTAAAATTCACATACGGAGTTATTTCGCAGAGTAAGGTAAACGATAGCAAAAAAATAAGTAAACAAAATCGAGGCAAACTAGCACCGGCAAAAAAACGAACTGTTAATGTTCAAAATAAACAAAATTTTTGCTGAATTAACTTAAGCGTATTAAATTAATAACAACTGTTAATGGCCACTTGGGCACAAAACGAATTGGATATAATTAGACAATGCATTACACAAAATGCCGTTATCACTCGACAACATCACGAGGCACTGCAACTGCAACTCCCCAATAGATCGGTTGCGGCAATAAAAAAGAAATGCATTGAGCTTAAAAATGCCCCGGTAAATCGTGCAGCACCATCCAAATGGACCGAGGAAGAGGTCCAGAGACTTGTAAGGACATACAAACGGGGAGTAGAACCAAGACCAGGAGCGAGAATCCAAAACCTGCTACACGATTTTCCTAATAGAACGGCTAAAGCTATCGCTACCAAGCTCAGAGAACGTTTTCCAGATGTTTATTATATGCGAAATGTCTCTTCATCTTCGTCATCATCAGCCTCCTCGCCATCGCCTTCTACCTCTTCGCCGCCGGCTTCCTCCAATACTGGAGACACCCAGTCATCGGCCGAAGAAGATGACGTCCCAGAAGCCTCCCAACATCAAGAAGAGGCTCAGGAAGACCCTCCAATTGCCAGTAACCGACCACAACCAGTAGACCTAAGCACCATTTCCATCTCTGATTCCGACTCAGAGACGGACAACGAAGACCAAGAAGTACGTCGAGCTGCAAATACTACGCCTAGGTCAGTAAGGGCTACGAGTGAAGGGGCGAACGCTACGCCCCCTATACCTCGTATACCCCCAATACTCGACGCCACAGCGCTACTATTGCAAGAACAGTTCGACAAGATATTGAGATCTACTGGCAACAAGAAGGCGAAAATCAAGAAGTTTTATCTCAGACCGTCCAACAAGAGTAAACTAGAGAGGGTCAACCAAATATTGGAGGTAAAAATAGCCGAAATCCAGGAATCCCCCCACACACAAGTCGCACAAAGAAGGGCAATTAAGAACGCCATTTACGCTGCAGGAGTCCTGCTCAGAAAAACAATTCTGGGCAAAAGAGCCAACCTAAAACCAAAAACCGTGTTTCTGGAAACAAAAATAAAGCGGCTTAAAACACGGATACAAAACGCGACCGAAATCTTGGAGGGAAACGGACGAAACTTAAACAGAAGACTGATGAACGAAATCAGAGCGATGAGGAGGCTGAAGTCCTCTCCTGCGGAATACATCAGCAGCACCAAGGAGAGAGTCAGAATATTGGAGGAGCGACTTCAGACCCAACAGAGAAGAGCTACAGTGCTGGAAACGAGACACCAGTTCCACATCAACCCCTCCATCACAATATTGGACAAAAAAGAAAAGAAGAACGAGCTAGAGTGCCGCGATACAGAAGAGTTTTACAAAAAACTGTACGAGAAAGAAAAAGAAAACCACCCAACACCTGCCTTTAGCAAATGGTTGAAAAAGCTCCGAAAACACTCCAAGCAGCAGCAATACAACGAACAACTAGAAGACGTGACCTTGAACGACCAGCTAGACAAGGTACTTAAAAAGACAGCTCCATGGAAGGCCCCTGGAGAGGACAGGATTCCAGTCTACCTGTACAAAGTATTACCTGCTGCAAAAGAGTACCTGGCACGGTACATAAAGAGTGTTTTATCGTGTGAAGCTGGGTTCACGGAGGCTGACGTCCGAGCCAACGTGGTTCTACTCTACAAGAAAGGCGACCCGAAGAATCCAGCAAATTACAGGCCAATATCATTGCTGAACACGGACTACAAGGCGACGACAGCGGTCATTACCAACTACATCAAGAAGGGCTTACCGGACTGGACTATTCCTGCTGAGCAGATGGCTCGAGAGGGAGTGTGGGGCACGACTCACGGACTTATGCTCGACAAGGCCATCTCAGCTGTAGCCAGGCTCAGGAGAAACGGTAGTTACTCGTCATGGTATGACTTCGAGAAAGCCTATGACTCAGTCTATCATAAAATCCTTAAGAGGCTAATCGACTGCTTGCCGTTGCATAGAAACATTCGGCGTGCGTTTAAATCAGCAATGAAACTGTGGTCACTAAGGGTCCAAATCGACAAAACTGCCACAAAGCCCATCTTGGTCCGTAGGGGCCTGCTGCAGGGTGATTCCATCAGCCCCTTGCTGTTCGTACTCGTCACCGCTTGTATTATCAGCCATCTAAAGACGAGCCCCGAAATCAATAGGCTGACTCGAGGCAAGCACCGAGTTCTTGCCTTTATGGATGATTTCAAGTGGCATTCTCCCACTGAAAGTGGCACAAGGCTGATCAGCGAACAACTGGCGAAAGCAGCAGAAGAACTTGGCCTGAAGCTGAACATCGACAAGTGCGGCCTTTACCACAAGGATGCCCTCAATCCAGATGAAGCCGCAGATCCGCCATTCTTACCAGAGGTGAAGGATGGATACAAGTACTTAGGGCTGGAACAGCTAGAGAGAGACACCCTGCGGAACTACGAACGGATGGAGGAAAACATGGAGGGGTTACTCGACAAGATCTTGAGCTCAGATCTGACTACTTTTCAGAAATCCACTCTGATTAACAACACCGTGGTACCTGCAGTGATTTATGTGACTGGAAATATCTATGCCAGTGAATCCAGAAGCTCCGCACTCAAAAGATGTCGCGATCTCGACACCAAAATTCGCAAAAAATTAGTGGCACACAACGTCAAAGGAAAAACATCGTCCAACGCCGCAGTGTATATGCCGATCAGCAAAGGGGGCTTAGGAGTAAACTCCATCGAGCACGAGACACAAAAGTGCTTCGCAAAGAGGGGCATATACTTAATGAAGCACAAGGACTTGAAGGAGTGTCGCGAATGGTGCCAAGCATTAAAGAGAGGAGGCTGCAGAAACCCCATCACGGATATGGAGTGGGTCCTGGAGAAGTTTGAGGTCGAGGCAGACACGAGCCTAGACATCGCGAAGTGTTGCAGAAGAGTCGTCAACGAGATGGACAGGAAGCATGCAGAACAGCGACAACAGGAATGGTCCCGGAATATGCACTATGGAAAGGTGGTGCTCCAGGAGGAAACAAAAATCTCGTTCCCTGCGCACCAATCCCCCAACCTCGATAGTTGGAGACGGACAATGTTGCTGACCGCCTCCGAAGAACAAATTCATGGACTGGGCTCCAACCCCCACCAAAGGAAGTGCCGCCGAGGATGCGATCGGGACGAGACAGCTTACCACGTGGTGTCTTCTTGTGTTACAAATGCATACATCACACGCCACGATTACGTGGTGCATTGGACCCTGAAGACGCTACTACGAAGCCTGAATGCGCCACGGCACTTCACACAGCAGCTACAGTTTGGGAAAGCCAACTGCCACTTCCGGTTCAATGTGAATAACCGAGATCATACAATCATTGCCGGTCAGAAGTTCCTGACAGAAAAAAGGTTGTACCACAACAAGCCGGATATTGTTGTCCATCTCACCAACCCGGACGAGATGTATGTGTTCGAAATAGCAGTCTCGCACATCCAAAACTGGAGGAATCAGGAACGACTGAAGAGGACCAGGTACGAGGTCAACTCCGTGAATCACATCACCGAATTCCAACTCGCCACAGTTACCAGAGACTTGAATCTGGTGACTGAGCTACAAAACCAGTACCGCTGTCCGGTGAAATTGGGAATCTTCGTCGTAGGCTGCTACGGAGAACTGATATCTTCAGAAGAGCACAGGGAGTTCTGCAGCACTTTGAGAGGGAAATTAAAAGTCTCACCCAGAGACCTAAAGACCTTGCTTAACAAAGTCAGCTACAGCGTCGCGGTATCAACAACGAACATGTTACTTAACAGACTTGGTGATAGATCTTAACTGTGATATACCAATTTTATTTTATAACAACTTTTTTTTATACTTAGGCAATGTCTGTGATTTTAATGTGCTTGTTCTGTGGATGTCCTTATATACTTGTTTGCTGTTTGTTTTTTATACACTTGTACCTGTTTTGTCTGTGATAATATTTTGGACGTTTATATGCTGTCACCAGACCACCCTTATAAACAAAATTATTTAGTTTTACGGATATACAATATTACATGTATGTTTTGTAAAATTATTGAATAAATAAATAAAATATACTACCGTAGATATATATCCGTTAAATTTTGGACGGAGATTGTTTGAGTCCGAATTGCAGATTTCAAATATTTAGAGTTGGCTCTTCGATATGGATTTCAGTATCGCGAGTTGGAAAAATTGATGAATTGTTCAATAGGTATTTATAACAATCAAACCGGTTTGTAATTAAGGTGAGATGTAATTACTTAAAGAAAAATCCTGGAGTCCCAGAGTTCTTCCACTCTAATTAAGTTTTCAATCGTTTCAAATCCAAATTGCAACTTTCTTAAAATAAACTTGCACCAAATTGAACTAGAGTCCCTTCTTTTACCTCAAGCATCTCCCAAGCATTCGGTTACCTCACGTTATTTCTTCCAATTCTACTTTTCTGCTTTCGACACACGTAGAAATTCGTGATTCCATGGGAAATTTTCAAAATGTTCGTGCCTTGATTGGTAATAGTAGTCAAACAAGCATTATCACTCAGCCGTGTTGTCATCGCTTGCGATTGCCAAGTTCTACAATCTCCTCAATTCTCGGTATTGAACAAACGCCCTTTACGTCTTCATATCGCGTTTCGTTTGTCATTCAACCTGTCACTGAACTGTCTTTGATTATAAATTTAGATGCTATTGCTTTGCTAAAAATTTGTTCAGAAATGTCAAGTACATTTATCCCTGTTCATAGGTGGAAATATGTAAGAGACCTAAAACTTACAGATCTAAAATTTGATGAACCAAGTCCAATTCAACTTTTGTTAGGTGCTCTCAGCTACAGATCGGGTTTTATTCCAAGTAGTAATCGTAGTTCTAAAACCTCATATGTCAACATTATTTTGGGCACGTTTTTGGTGGAAAAATCTTGCTCTCCCGATGTTTTTTTGAAAAACTTTTTGGGCATTAGATGAGGTTCTGAATGCAACTCAGGTTGCACCTGAAGATGCAATGATGCAGTGAACATTTTTAAAATTTCATTTATATGCCGCATTTAGGGAAAAAGATGCTGTATTTTGCACTCATCGGTTCCTTAATTCTAAATTTATTGATTCTATTTGCTAACAATTCGCTTGAAATTGCCGTTTTTCCTAATATGAATTAACTATATTCTAAGTATAGGTTAACTATATATTTGTATTAGCATTTATAACACGTTGTGACTCTATTTATTTTAGTTGATAAGCGATGCACATTATTATTAGAATAGCTTGGCTTGATTTGTATTACATTACGGTAGAACGGTCAACGAACCGATTTATGTTTTTAAGAATTCTGTTAACCCGCAAATACGCTGCATTTGACTTGTTGATGGATATTTTAATTTTGTTGGCATATTTTATAACCTTTTGGGAACCCTTTGGTTGCGGAGCACCAATTACCGGCTGCCATTTCTGAAGATCGTTAGATCGTTTCTCGACCTTTGCTTTAAATAAATTTATCGCTTTATACGGCAGACTAGTTTTTGTGAGGTTCGTTCCAAATAATAGAGATGGGCTATCATCCATCCAGGTTTGTCGCCCTCGATTTAGATTTTTAAAGGTTTATTATTTTCCTAAGAGTATTTCCTAGCATTTCTTGAAAAATTTTATTTTAGCTCACTATTCGTGGCTTCCGCCGTCGTTTATCATCCTAATAAACGAGAATTAAGGTGTTTATTGTCTTGGAATTATTCCCCGTATCGAGATCGCTCGGCTTGTTTCAGTCCATCCCTACTTCTTAATCGAAGATAAGCAAAGGCAAATTGACGAAAACGATCAAGAGTTCCTTCTAGTTTAATCGTTTGGCGAGGTGAGAAGCCTTCTGCTAGTGCAGTTAGATACTCAACATTTTATTGTGATTCAATTCTGCCCTTTCTTTGGGAATATATTGTGTTGATTTTCTGTTTGTGTTTTGACACGACCGATTAATCGGGATCTAGATACTGCTGTATTAGAGGCTTTCCGCGTTCGTCATATAAGATCGAGACTGTCGAATATCTCCTAGTTAGCCCTCACACACACGATCGAGGGCTTTTTTCCCGAGGGCCACCATCTTTTTCCGTAGGGTACAACCTCTTTCCCGGAGGGTCACCACGCTTACCCGCAGGCCACTACCTTTACCTGCAGCTAGAATTACCCTGTTCTAGTGGGTCGACACCAAGCTATCGAGACCTCGGCTAGATCTTCCGTCGGGGCCATCGAGAGGCAGCACCTGAAGTATCTATAAGTGCCCGGCGCCTCCACCAGAGTTCGACTACGGGATTTGAGGTATTGTACAGAAGCTGTATGTTTCATTGAGTCGTTTGTTTATCCGTTTAATAGATATAATCGCTTTTAGTTATCCTTCTGTTAATATAAATCAAACTTTTACCGCCAAGCTTCGAGATAGTTCATTAAAGTTATTTTCATTTATTCGCTGGTTTATCGGACCAGTTAATCTGGTTTCTCTGAATGTTCTCTCTTTTTAATATACGTCCAGCGTTGGCTCAATAATTTTATTCTTTTCATTCAATTATCAAGTAATATAACCGCTCTGAAGTTTCTCTCTTTATAATCTGAATCAAGCATCGACAGCCACGCTTTCAATAGATTTATTCTAGTTTTGTTCCGTTATTAACTTATCGAGTCATTTGATTTCATTATTGTGGCAGTTCATTGCTACATATTATTAGCGCTACATTTAAAATCGGTGCAGCTATTAGCGCACGCATACCTAGTGGTAATTAGCTTAGTTAACGTCAAAGTGATCACTTCAATAAGTAGTATTTAGTGCATTTAGTGGTAAGGCATACAAAACCGAGTATTAACAACCGAATTGGTCTCCGTACAATCTCCATATTGTACTCTATTTATCAATTTCGGTAATAGTCATCAGACCTTCCTTGATCTTTCGAAATCGCAGATTTTACTGTAACTTATTGCGGTCTTTAAAAAAAAGAACTAAGTAGCCAATATATTGTTTCTTCAATTTTTAAATTGTGTTTTCTTGATAAGTTAAGTTAATTGGTTATAATCCCGCCTATATGCTCGTTTTCTTGTGGGTTTGAAATTAAGTACCGGTTGATTTTATGAGCTGACCTAACCACCCTGCACAACACCAGCAAAGCTTTTTCCGTTTAGTTGGCTAGAATGGGTGGAGCTCATACGACCCCATGACAGGGGCTTTTTCAGCAGGCGACAAGAGTAATTATAGTGGGTAAGCCCTGCTTTTCTAAAGATAGCGTAATTCTGCATTTTATGATCGAAAAGAAATACGTTGAGTTAAATTAAATAAATCTAATATATTAACAAATTACTCATACAGCTTTGGTAGCCGTATCGACTTCATATAACATGTGCAATGGTACAGAAGTCTGGGTTATATACAAATGTACAGAATTGGTGACAATTGGAAGAGCAATACTAATATGAAACATGAAATCAATTACAACCTACATTAAATATTTAATGCAATTCGATGATATATTATGAAATAGGGTATCGGGCACACAATCCAAATATATGTACTTATAATGGTTTACATAGGAATACATACGAAAGTTCCATGGTAGATTATAAAATACTGGATAGGGCACAAAAC
>MU188709.1:15476-59679 GCA_016904865.1 Pissodes strobi
CTATACTGTGCATAAAATCATTAGCTATATATCTGATAAATCAATAATTTTTATAAGCGGCTTATAGTGAACAGCATCACTATGTATATATTTCGGTAAATTACTCTGGAAACTGTATAAGTTGTGGGGTCCCTGTATATTTATATATCTATATTTATTACTCTAGTCAACGAAATTATATGAAATCTACTACAGGCTACAGCATATTCCTTTATATATTTATATTTATATATCTAGCTTTATCGATTACAAGTCACTGAAATAATATGTATTACTTGGTGAGGGTAGAGCCACCTTAAATATCTATATATTGATATATTTATATATTTGCTACAGTTCAGGAATATTTAATTATTCCCTGAATCAATATTAATACATAACTGTTCAATAAAATGTTCTAAACTACGGGTGAATTATATAGTTTATAAAGTCAGTGAATTAACAAAGTTTCTATCTATAAATTTATACACTGAATAACTTACTCATGTCTTCAGGTCGCACTGTTTATCTAACACTGCTCCTACCACTGATTTAATAGATCGCGGTTTATTTTTGCTTTCGTTGTAAGCGAATGAATTTAAGACATTTAATTGGATTAATATCACTTTTCACTTCTATTACTTTAAAACTTGATATTTACTTTACTTGATTGAGTTACTGTTCACTTGAGAATGCAAAAGAAATTGATACTTATGCTTAGAATATTATTAACTTGGATTTTACTTTATTCTTTAAACCAGCAAAATTTAACTGCATTTTGGAATAAGAACTTAGAATTTTGCCAAAGAGACTGGTGTAGAACTTTTTCCTGGTACACTGGTAGAGAGTGTGTATTTTGGGCTATGTAGACGAATTTATACGCTTAGTCCCTCCAAGCCTAGGGCGTCGCGTCGGCTCGACTCTAGAATTATCCGGAATCGTAATTAAAGCACGTGCCTAGATCGAGCTCACGAGCTGGAAGCATCTCCTTTTATGGTAATATCCGTTCTATTTGGCTGGAGATTTTGTTGCTAAGCGAATGTCGTAGATCCAGGTTTTGTATGCGTGCTTTTGTAGTACATAGGGGAACGTCGTGCGAGAAATTCATACGGTCGAAGAACTTATTAATTTCTGCGATTCGATTCATTTAATGCGTGAATTTAAATAACATAAGCTAATAACAGCGTATTATAATATTTAAAACAAACGAAAATTCGTTTCGGTACATCGGTAACAAAAGTTCTAAATTTTATTATAAAACGATCTATGTAAATGTCAAGAACTAAAATGTCTTTCTGCAACGAGAAGAACAGAATTATGTAATCATAAATTTAGATAAATTGGTTTTTATTTCCTTGTACTTGCACATTTACACAATATTATGTGCATGATGAAAACCTGAAACTAAGAAAAATATATGAAAAGTGCAAAAAATGCACTAAAATGTAATATTTCACAAGCGATATGTTTATGTTCTGCGAAAGTTTACATGAATGGTGTTGAACGAACTTTAAAAAATATTTTTTTAGGTTTTACTTTTATCTATTTCTATAACTATTTAGATAAAATTAGATGAACTTTATATCAAAAGTCTATTTTATTTTTTTTAAGAAATAAGAAAAATTTAAATAAAAAATATAGCATAAGATTACTTTTTATCAAAATAGATATTTTTATTTGGACTGGATTAAATTGCATTCAAAAACTGGTAAAAATCAAAATTTGACTGCATGACGCCAATTTGGTACGTTGGTAGTAAGTTGGGAAAGCATGACAATTTTCTGAAAGTACACAAAGAAATGAGATTTTTTAAATTTTGTGTAGAAAATGGCAAACTTGACAGGCACACGACTAAATTAAGAAAAAAATCCCATTGGATGTAGGCTTTTTGATGAGATTGTTTAATACATTTTGACAAATTCTGTGGACTATTCTGAAAAAGGCATTTAATTAAATTGCAACTGATCAGCCGTATGCACTCCAAAAAACTTAAGAATATAATAATGAAAATGTCCAATAATATTTTTCAGGTTGTGAGTGTGACGCTTTAGGAGCCAAAAATGAACAATGCGACATGCGCAGTGGAGCATGCAATTGCCAACCTGGCGTTGGAGGTCATAAGTGCGACCGCTGTGAAAGGGGGTACATTGGAAATGTTCCCGATTGCCTTACATGTGGTGAATGTTTCGATAATTGGGATAGAACACTACAGGAAAGCAAAAGTAAGTATGATTAAGTAGATTAGATAAAATATACTTCTAAAATATACCTACTGAAAAAGTGCTAGTAGTCTTTACCCTAAACTGCTCCCAGAAATTAAATAACAACTAGGAAATGTTCTACCCTAAATTACAATAAATGTAAAACATCAGAAAGTAGTATTACTTAACAGTAAAACTAACAACAGACATGTTTTTAATATGAGGTGCACTACTTTAAACATCGTTGTTTCAACATGTTCATGCACCCCCTCACTCAAATTTATCGATTGCTCTAACTTGTGTTAAATATTTTCTTGATATGTTCAATACCTAATAGCTACAGTTCAGCGTAGTGCCTCTCTAGCCGTCTCTAAATATCTCTTTATTGAATTTTATTATTCAATATTAGAAATAAATCTAATGTTCATGCACTCACTTTTCCTAAATTATTGCTTGCTTTAGCCCCCTATCAAAGATTTTCTAGATATGTTCAATACGTACTCGTTAAACTTCAGCATGGTTCCTCCTCTAAATATCATTGAATTTCCAATAAGTCTAAGCAATGGCAAATGGCATAATAAGTGCTCTTCTTTGACATCAAAAGTATTGAAATTTCCACCCTCTAATGTCCACAATTTCTTACAAGGCACCAAAGGATTTAGATCTCAGATCAAACCTCCCTTTTCATCAAGCATGTACAACAGTCCTATTCAATATTTTCAACTCGAAATATTCAGGAAACTTGAGAGCTTCAAAAGTCGGAAAATAAAAAATAATTGACAATATTCATGTCATACGTTATATTATATATAATAATGTGTAATTTTTTAGATGAGACCTTAGATATTATTAACAGAGCTGGGGATATAAAGAAAGTTGGAGCTACCGGTGCCTATACTAAGGAATTCGACGAAATGAAAGCTCGTTTAGATGATATAGAACATCTTCTGAACAACACAAATGAAGTTGATCTTGACTCAATAGAAGAAGAGCTTCAGGTACTCCGAAGCCAAATTAATGAAACCGAAAATGACAAATTGAAGATATTAGACAACTCTTTAGCAAATATTAAACAGAATATTCTGCTTACTGACAGAAAGGTTAAAGGGTTTAACGATAGCATCGCTGAACTAATAAAGAGAACTAAAGAATTAGAAAAGAATGGTACCGAACTGCAAGAAGCAAATGTTTTAGGTGCTCTAACTCTAATTAGGGAAGCCAAAGACAAAGCGGATAGAGCAGCAGACAAGGCAGATCATTCGAAAGAGGATGTACATTATGCTGAAAACCAATGTAGAGCTACAGAAACTTTCATTAACCAAACCAAAGATGCCTATTTAAAACAATCTGAAGATAACGAAAATCAGCTGGAAATTATTCGTGAAAAATTAGAAGTATTAAATGCGGAAATTCCAACTCTAAATGACTTGGTGTGTGATGGCGCTGGTGATCCTTGTGATGCCATTTGCGGAGGTGCAGGTTGTAAAAGCTGTGGTAATTCTATTTCTTGTGAGGATGGAGCAAAACAGCTAGCCGAAATAGCCATAACTTTTGCTAAAAAAACTGAAACTGCACTTAAGGAAAAGGAAACAGCTGCAAATGACTTAATCCGTAACGTTTCCCAAATCAACACGAATGAAACTCGAAGATTGGCAAAGGAAACGTTCGATGCCATAAATAATATGCTCGAAGCCTCCAACAGTTCTTTGGATAAGGCAGCCCTCGTGATGAAGGAAATGCGCGAATTCATGGGACAAAATAACACCAAACCTGAAGAAATTAAAAAGCTTGCAGAAGACGTTTTAAAAAAGAGCGTTCACAAAACAGAAGATGAAGTAAGGGAACTTGCAAATAATATTAGAGATGCTTTACACAGGTTGAAAAACACAGATCACATCATAGAAGAAACTAGAAATGACTTGGATAAAGTTAATGAGTTAAAGCAGAACGCTGTAGACGCAAAGTAAGTAACAAATTTATTTTTAACACGTTATCAAAAATTGTATTATATGGAATGGCTACGATTGACTTTCAGCTATATATCCTAAAATTATTTTTAATGATAAAGGGTGCTTCAAAATTCCGTTTCTAGAATGGGGCATTATATTTCACTGGATTCTTGAAATCTAAACACATTTTAACTATCATATCCTTGGAAATTTTTTAGGATATGATAGATTTTAACATTGCTCCTTTGAAATCAAGGTTGATATACTTTTCAAAATCATTCGTCTGACTGGCGCCCATGGGTAATAGTGATACCTGTATGGAAATTTATCCACAACTGACAAATATAATCGACTTTTACTTAATTCACTTTTAAACACAAAATTTGTGGCTCTAATTTTTCAGTGCAGATTTAAATATTTTATAGTTATTTAATTATATTTTTCTTATAGATCGAATGCAACTAAATTGTTATCTGATGCTGAAGCAGTGAACCAGACCCTAAACAAGACACAGGATGCTCAATCTGAAGCAGAAAAAGCCATTGAAAAAGCTTGGAGCGATTACGATGCAACTATGAATATTTTGAATGAGGTGATAAATTGCTTATTATATATTTTTATTTATTTTTTAATTTGAATGATTGCGTTGCCTGGTATAATGAATGGGAGCTAGTAACCGATTCCGAGTAAATTGTTTCAACAAATTCTTTTATAATTATTTTAAATTTTTTTCAAAAATAACGTGTTCGTACTAGCTCTCCAACAAATAAAATTTAAATAAATTAAGTTTCGAATTAGTTCGCCAAGAGAGAACATTCAAATAAAATAATTATTTTAAAAAACAAAATATAAATTGAAATTCAACTTTCAAGAAATAATGCCCGAACCCCGTCAAAAGGTAAATCATTTTTGTACAACAAAAGCACCTATCATAAGCCTTATTAAAATAAAATAGCTTACTATTGGAATATATTCCAAATAAAGGGCATTGTACTTAACTTCACCAGAACCGGAATAAGACTCGAAGTGCAGCCGACTTATAATATTTTTTTTTCGACTGCATTATAACGCGAAACTAGATGAACTAACTAGAAAGAATATCACCCAGAACGTTCACAACCAGGTTCCTCCCAACACTTTGTTCTAAAAAGAAAACCATTGGCCAGGGGGCGTTTCTATTAAGAATATTCACCGAACAAAGACATTTGGCTTGAAATGCAAAAATCGTGTTCCCCAATTTTAATTACTTTAATTTGGTCTAGATCGGAATTCAAAAAGCATGTGACCAATTTTAATTGGGTAATTAAAATTAAAATATGGAACACTCGGCAGTATTGGAACATTAGGCGGTATTGGAATTTACAAAACATGTTAAACCGCTAATTGCCATACTCAAATTTTCGGCGACTTGGAAATTTTAAGTGTTCTAAGTAAAAACATTTTAATAGCTTCAGGTACAGAATCTAGATTTTTCTAGGAGAAAACAAGTGGTAAGCGAAAAAAATCTCTGGGAAAAAGTTAGTCTGAAAATAGTCTTCACGCGTAGTAGCACGTCCCCCTGCCCAAAAATTTGAGCGTTGCAGATTGTGACTCGGTCCAAATGGGTACTCGGGAAATTTAACATAAATTTATCTTTCACGAATGTTACTCTGTCCAAATGGTTAAACAGTATTGACCAACTCGTCAAAAGTGTCTCTAAGTACCAGAGACTCGTGGAAATTATATAAGTAATTAAGCAAATTCATTTCGTCGGCTCGAAAAAATACTGTAGGAAACGTTGTTTGAAATTCATCACTCGTCGTGAAAGAAGGTGGTCTAAAAGCTATTAAGACTAGGTCAGCAGGTTTCCGATTAACATTAAGATCTAGAAAGTAAGTTTAGTTTTAAATCATAATGCTTAGGGTGCCTGTTTGTATAGAAATATTATTGCTGTATGTATTTGATAATTTTATGAGTATCTCATTGAAATTCAGGGCTAGTGCCATTCTATATTTCATTTATTAGGGAATATAGAATTTTCTCACCATATTCTTTGATTGAATTTAAGCTCCAGGGAAAGTTTGATACAAAGTAAATCACAGCGGGATGAGTATTAATGCTATAGAATTTTCTTTTTTTTATGCCATAACTGATTGTCTGGCGAGCTTTTAAATACCATATTATCTAATAGAATTTAAGCTCCATGATACAAAGTAAATCATAGCGGGTTAAGTGTTAATACTAATGAATTTTCTTTTTATTATGCCATAACTGATTGTTTGGCGAACTTTAGTCATATCAGAAATTACCTGAACAAATTTGAGCCAACCACTGATTGAATATAAAAATGCTCCCTTTAAATTGTGTGCTCCCTTAAATTCGAAATCTCAATTATTATTTTAAAATGGAAAGTAATTTGGCCTACGCTCATTTCATTATAACTAAGGTTAGATTTGAGTACTGGAAAGTGGAATGACGTTACTAACTATTAGGTGGAGAAATAGGGGTTGTTGCCCGTGTTGTCTAGGTAAATTATTTTGAACGAAATAGGGTGTCAACACACTGGTACTGCGAACCTGGTTTCAGAAAATGAACAGGAGTTTTGAAGAGAAGGCCGAAATTACAGTAAGTACATAAATTATCATTACACTGGGTATAGTGCCTAAGTTGGCTAGCTAATCAATGCCTAGAGAAATAGAATTTCGAGGGGGAACTTCAGTTAAACTGGGCCAATAATTGAGGGGGGGGGTTGACAGTCAATGACAGCACTGATAATTCTATATAGAAAGCACATATCAGTTAAAATTATCTTTACTTCCAAAGTATGTTAAGCCAAACTGCTTCTAATCCACTCATATTCATATTAAATTAGATTAGTTTAATGGCTTATGGGCTTTTAGCCTTGTATTGTGTCTGCCCCCTATTCTTTATCCAACTCTGTCTTCTGCATAAGACACCATAGGTTGGTTTGGTTCTCCGATCCTCTCTGTACCTCTCCTAGGTATGGCGCGTATTGGCGCAAAACCAGAATCTAAAGAAAGCATAAACATAAGGAACCTCAGTCTTGACAAGTCCTCCCAGTGGCAAAGTATGTGCTACTCTTTTCTTCTCTCTCTGATAGAACCTACCCAGCGGTACATCTTTCTAACAGTCCAATCGTACTCATAAGTTTGTTGAGCCTACAGTGCCTTTTTAGGAGTCCAACTATTATTCTAGTACTTCTTTTCTGACTAAGTAGCTATTCTGTGAATTTTGGCGATGATTTTTTGATAATTTCTTTAATTTATCACATTCATGGCAAGCCGTTCTACCAATCTTGAGATTTCCTTTGCATGAATAATTTGAAGCTAGATTTTTGTATAGATTTTGTTATACCTACTGCAAACAAACACACCCTAATGTGGGTACCAGGGCACGAGAGTGAAGACAACGAACCCGCTGACGGAATGGTGCACAGACTGCTTTTTGTGGGCCTGAACCATTCTGTGGCACGTAATAAATGAACTCAGAAATTTGGGAAAAAAGACGGAAAGAGATACATTGGGCCAATGCACCTGGACAGAAACTGACCAAAATACATCTATCACTCGTCTAACTACACAAAAAAGCTTCTCAAGATACAACAAAAATTAGATAGACCTTCTGACTGGACATGGACTTTGGAGGTACCACCTAAAGAAAATGGGGAAAGCCACTGAAGAAAAATGCAGATTTTGCCAAACTATGGCTGAAACGTCAGAGCACCTACTCTGCGAATGACAGGCACTGACTCGCCAAAGGTTGAGACATCTCGAAAATGTCCTTGTGGCACCTGGACAACTACAAAAGCTCATTCCTCGAAATATTCTGGGGTTCTCGAAAAATATAGGAATATTCGTGTAACCTAGAAGGGTCAATTGTGGTCGACCTGTTGAAGGGCAAATCTTCCCGAGCAACCTCTTTACCATACCATATCTACTGCAGAAGGATTTTGGTTATTCTCCTGCTATTCTCCCTGCATATGCTGATACACAGGCTAAGGTCAGTACGTTTTGACTGCCCAGTTCTTGTAGGGCTTCTGTCTAGTCCCATATCAGTTTTGAGCTACCTTGCTTTTATTACCACTTTGCAATGGTTTTACCTATAATCATCATCATCGCCAGCGTCCTCATATCTATTTCTGAATGTACGCCTCCCCTTGGCCTCTCCATGCTGTGCGGTTTGCGGATGCTTGGATCCACCGGGTTCCCGCTGTTTTTACTATGTCGTCCTTTCATCGAGCTTGGGGTCTACCGCAGTTTCTTTTCCCTGTCATGGGTCTCCACTCTGTCACTCTTCTACTCCATCTTTCGTCCTCTCTTCTTGCCAAGTGTCCGGCCCAATGTCATTTTAGTTGTGCTATTCGTTCAGCTACGTCAGCCACTTTAGTTTTTCTTCTTATCCATTCGTTGGTCTTTCTGTCCTGCAGTCGTATGCCCAGCATTGCCCTTTCCATTTTCTTTTGGGTTACTTTTAGTCTTTCCATGTTTGTTTGTCTTTGTTAATACCCAGGTCTCTGAAGCATCGGTAAGTGTTGGAAGGACACATTGATTGAAAACCATCGTTTTGAGATGTTGAGGGATTTTTGAATTAAGCACTTGGCTTAGCTTGCTGAATGCCTACCCATGCCAATTCTGTTCTTCTGCTTATCTCGGCTTTTTGTGTTGCTTCTGCCATTGGCAATTTCTGACCCAAGTATACATATTCGTCCACCAACTCTATTGTTTTATTGTCTATTTGTAGATTTCGTCCGTTCCCGGCGTTGGTCATTATTTTTGTCTTGGTGATGTTCATGTTTAGTCCTACGTCGCTTGTGGCTTCGTTTAGGGTTGGTTCATTTCTTCTGAGGTTAGACAGGTATTCCCCATTTATATTTATTCCTATATTCTCCCATTGCAGGGTCTTGAAAACGTCTTCTAGAAGGTTAGTAAATAGTTTTGGTGATATGGGGTCTCCTTGTCTTAACCTCTCTTTATTTCTACTGCATTAACTTCCTCAGCTGCTTGTATGGTAACTGTTGATTTATCATACATGTCTTTTATTATTTGAATATATCGATGGTATATTCTACATCGTTTCAATGCATTCAGCAGTATCCACGTCTCTACGCTATCGCATGCCTTTTCAAAGTCAATAAATGCCATGTATAGGCGTTGGTTATATTCGTAGGACTTTTCCATTATTTCTCTGATTGTGTGTATATGGTCTATAGTACCGCATCCTCCTCTGAAGCCTGCCTGATCGCGAGGTTGAGATTCCTATAAACATTTGCCATGTCAATTCATCTGCACAATTATGTATTGCGACAATTTCTGTTTGGAATATTTGCCTAAGCTCAGTGAGATTCTTGTCTTTGGCTTGATTCCGTATATACTAGCACCTGAAATTAAAATTTTATTTGGGGCTCTTTCTAATTGGTAAACGTAGCATTTGTATGAACGAAACCAAACAACTAAGTAGTATTACAAAGTGGACCGGATCGGAGACTAATACAGCTTCTTAATGATCAAAACTGAAAACTCAGTTGAGAATCTCTGGATGAAGCCAAGTGCCTTTATTGAATTTAATGTAATTTGATTTATGTGACTTAGAATCTATTAGAACACCAAGATCAGGTATCTTAGTTTTGATATTGAGCGACATGTGGTTAATTGAGTACTCAAAGTTAATGAGGTTGTTTTGTTTTATAAATATGATCTTATGGCACTTTGTTTATATTCAAAGTCATTTTATTCTTCACACGCCATTCAAAATAACTTACATCTTCCTGGTGTCAAATAGTAATCCACCAGAGACTTACTCTCCCTAAAGAGATTCACATCGTCAGCAAATAATAAGGCACTGCTGTTTCTGAACTTCTGAGTCAAATTTGTTAAAAACAAGCAAAGGTGTACAGGGTAATTTTTTATATTTTCCCACCACCCTTACCTTTTTTGTGCCACTGTGTAGAAAAAAAACGTAAATATGAAAGTTAAAGTGCTAGAGAAGTAGTTCTCAGAAAACATATTTTTGTTTATAGAGGGTGTGGCAAAAATTGCGAAAATCAAGAAAATATATATTTTTTAAATGGAACACCCTGTATATTTCTGCTCAGAACGAAAGAGCTTTGTTCTCCGATTACAAAAATATATAATTTGTTTACATTTGTTCAAGCCATTTCCGGGCTATTTAACTTTAAAAGTTGATTTAAATAAAATAAATCTATGTTTTAATAATTTTTTATTATTATACAGGGTGTCCCATAACTTATCCGCCATAGAGCAACATGTGATACTAGAGATGAAATTAAGAAGATTTGTTCAATAAATGTGGTGGCAAATGTTAGTCGTTAAAAAGATACAGAGTGTTGAGAGTGAAACTTACTTTTCGAAAAATTGCAATAATTTTAAAACAAATTAAGATATCAAATTCAAAATTAGTGTACCAGCGTTTTTGAAGGTGAGAAATTCGAATTCGGTATTAGTTTGAACCTAGGTGCTAGAGGGCGCTTGCTACATCCTTAATTATGAATTAAATTTTGTATATTTTTTTACCCTGCTGATCTAAGATTGTTTTGACTTCAGACTAGAATAGAGCCATCATTTCTGCATAAAAAATATACTCTTGGTCAATATCGATTTCTCAAGCCATTTGCGAAATATTCGTCTTTGTATGTCAAAATACCGAAAAAAATTAAAATCGAATTTTCAAAAACATGTATGTAGAACTCAATTTATTTGAAATATGTATCTGCATAAAAGCAATTTTAAATTTACTTCATCAGATGTTGAAAATGTCCGCCGTTTACCTCAATACACTTTCTTAGGCTCTTCAGTAAGTGGCCTCTGACATTCAGGAGGGTATTTGCTGAATTTTTCATAATATTGGAAGCTTCTTGAATTTTTTGTAAAAGATGTTCTCGATTATTAATTTCATCATTGTATACTAAAGCCTTCATGTGACCCCACAGACAAAAATCCAACGGATTAAGATCGTGGCTGCGGGGTGGCCAAGGAAATTCACTACCGCCTCCAATCCATTGACGTTTATTTAAGTAATTTCGCACTGTCAATCGAAAATGCGAGGGCGCCCCATCCTGCATAAGCCACATGCCTGATCACCATCATCTGATTAAAAAATTATCAATAATGCCTCACCAAATATTGATGTTGTGACTGCCTTTCTCTTGGTATATATGGATGTTCCAGGGCGTAATGGTGATTATTTCTCCAGTTAAAAACTCCGCGTCTGGTAAACGTTGCTTCGTCGGTAAACAATATCTTTTTCAGGAACATAGGGTCTTTTTTGGTAAAATTCTAATCTAGCTGCTGGCAAATCTTCTGGCACAAAATTTTGTACAGGTGTAAAATGGTAGGGAAACTGTACGAAGAACTCTTGAGACGGTAGATTTACTTATTCGCGTAGCTGCTTCCAAACGCCTAGTGCCTTAGCTCAGGATTTTCTGCGATACGATCCAAAATGTCATCTTCCTGTTCTACCGTTATTTTGGTTGAAAATTCTTGAAAAGTTTTTCGATCTGGAATGTTCCCGGGTGGGTAGAGCCCTACGTATCTCCTAACTGCAGCGCGACTACTAAAATTTTCTTGCGCATAAACGCAAAGCATATCTCTTAAATCACGGTTAGAAAATTGATTAAGCTTAGGCATTTTTAATAATTATTGATACCAACTTGAATATCAACCCAATATATTGACAGAAGAGATTAATAACAATAACAATTATTATCATCGCCACTTATTGTTGTCAACCATGCCACACTTTGTGAACTGGGCGTTTTTCAGCCATTGTTAAGATGTGCAAAGGAATACTCAAAGACGAATTTCTCGCAAACGGCTTGAGAAATCGATTTTGATCAAAAGTACATTTTTTACGCAAAAATGAGTAATCTTTTCTATTGTGGAGTCAAAATAGTCTTACAGGGTAAAAAAATATAAAAAATTTAATTCATCATTAAGTAGGTATCAAGTGCCCCCTATGACCCAGGTTCAAACTAATACTGAATTCGGATTTCTCACCTTCGAAAACGCCAGTACAATAATTTTGAATCTGATATCTTTATCCATTTTAAAATTATTGCAATTTTTCGAAAAGTAAGTTTCACTTTCAACACCCTGTATCTTTTTAACGGCTAACATTTGCCACCACATTTATTGAACAAATCTTCTTATTTTGATCTCTAGTATCACCTGTTGCTCTATGGCGGCTAAGTTATGGGACACCCTGTATACAAACATATCTTAACATGTCTGATAATAAAAAAAATTAACTATTACAATTGTTGAATATGCCCACCGTTTCTATTGAAACAATCTCGGAAGTCGTTTTCTAATTTATTTGTTGCATTGATAATAAAAATTGCATTGTTCTGGTTAAGGTCGTTTATGTAGTATAAAATTCCCGCCCTGAGATCTTCAATATTGGCACTTCTCTGAGCATAAACTTTGTTTTTTAAATACCCCCACAAAAACGCATCTAAAGGCGTGAGATCTGGACTGTTCGGTGGCCAGTGGACGGTTCCCTGCCTACCAATCCATGTTTCGTATCTATTGTTTAAAAAAATAACCACAGGCATAACATTGTGAGGTGGGACACCATCTTGGTGCCATTTTATTTGAGCATATTGGCGAATTGAAAGCATATCCAAGAGAACCTCTATTTCCTGATTTAAAAATTGCAAATACCTTTAGCCAGTTAGGGAACCTTCATAAAAAATAGGGCCAATAATTTGACCGTTTAGTATGCCACACCACACATGCAGGGACTTTCTTGCTTGAAATTTTATTTCCGATAATTCTCGTGGGTTTTGAGTGGTCCAAAAATGTGTGTTTCTTCTATTAAATATGCCCGCAGTTGTAAAAGTGCACTCGTCAGTCCATAATATTTTATTAAAAAAATAACGATCTTGTTCCTTCCTTCGTAACATATTTTCACAAAATATCATTCGCGCATTTTTATGTGCGTTTTCTAATTTATGAACTGGCATAATTTTATAAGGATAATACCCGTACTTTTTAAGCGTATTTTGAATTTTGGCTGCTGACATCAAAATGCTTCTGGGCATCTTCTATGGATCTGTTCGGGTTTTCTAAAAGGTGTTAGTTTAGTAAATCATTAGGTTTTTAATAGTAGTTAATTCCTGTTACCTTGAAAAAACAACAAAATGTCTAATTCCTCATTATCATTAACTACGGCAACTCGCTTTTTCCTGTGAACTGATTTTCGTTGCGTAAATCCCCGCTCTATATTACTAAAAGTTTTTCGGTCTGGAACTTCTCTATTAGGAAATATGCGTCTATATTCTCTTCTAGCGGCACACGCATTTTTACGATTTTGATAATACAAACGCAACATTTCACATTCACGTCATACAGATGAATGACGCATTTTGAAAAATAACACTATAAGTAGTGTCGAAAAGAGGTTCTTTTCGGTACGCATTTTGTTGACTAGTTGCTATGATATTAACAAAATTGTTCAATGTCAAGGCCCACTAGCAAAAATTTCGACACCGCTTTGAATGGGATTTCTACTAATACAGACGTCAAAAATGACAAGATGGCCGCTCAAGTGCTGATCGAGAATAAAATAAATTAATGTTTTAATTAAAAAACCTGCAAAATGGAAAAAATAGTATAAAATACACGTTTTAAAAGACATTTTTGCGCACTCCCACGTTAGGAAACTCCCCGCTGCTCGTACGAAAAAATAGGGTCTTTTAAAACTAGTATCTTAATATACTATTTTGTTACTGTCATTCATGGCTATTTTGACATATTTCATATTTTTCTTAATGGCGAGCAAGGCTACTTCGATTGGTTTGAATTCATGTTTTCAAGTTTTAAGTTCAATAGCTCGGAAATGGCTTAAGCAAATGTAGACAAAATATATATTTTTGTAATCGGAGAACAAAGATCTTTCGTCCTGAGGAGAAATATACAGGGTGTCCCTTTTAAAAAATATAT
This sequence comes from Pissodes strobi, assembly GCA_016904865.1. NCBI lineage: Eukaryota > Metazoa > Arthropoda > Insecta > Coleoptera > Curculionidae > Pissodes > Pissodes strobi. The sequence continues at coordinate 29,565 of MU188709.1, forward strand.
ATTTTCTTGTTTTTCGCACTTTTTGCAACACCCTGTATAGACAAAAATATGTTTTCTGAGAACTACTTCTCAAGCACTACAACTTTCATATTTACATTTTTTTTCTACACAGTGGCACAAAAAAGTTAAGGGGGGTGGGAAAATGAAAAAAACGACCCTGTACATGGCCACAGTGAGAACCCTGAGGTATTCCAGAATAAACGTCGATCTCGTTAGAAATAAACCCTCCCATTTTCACCATTTGAGTTCTTTCAGATACAGAATTATGAAGGAAGAGGATGGAAAATACACAAAATAATTAAGTCTACTTCTAATTTCGAAGCACCTCATGATACCTGAACAAATGCCTTAGAAAAATACGTAGAGAACGAGTCAGCTTGACAACCCATTACCAAGTTGTTAAAAACGTAGTCAAAATATAAAACAGAGTTTTACAAAACCAAATTGTTCTTGGTTGATTAAATTTCGAAAAGCCCATGACAGTTTTTACTTTAGTAGTTTAGGTATCCCTGACTTATTACAAACTGCATGGTTTTAAAGAACTTTTTTTCCAAAACGATTTGGAAAAATGGGTAAGGTGAACAGGCAGGTATCCCATCAGATCCTGCTTTAAATCTATCTCTATAGTCCTTTATAGATTCGAAAACCTCTTTGAAAGAAAATCTATTTTTGCTCATACTTGCTGAGTTATCAAGCTGGAACTATCCTCTCGTTCATCCATAACATCTTGAGAATATACAGTGGAAAAATACTTGGCAAACAGATTAGTGACACTTTCTGAGCTATATACACTGGAAAAATACTCGGCTAACAGATTAGTGACACTTTCTGAGCTCTCACCAATTTTATCACAGTCTCGGAGGAAGAACATAACCATCTTTTTACTATTATTATTATATAACCAAAAATATCGTGAGTAGTCAAACAAGTTATTCTGAATTTTATTTATATATTTTTCATAACAAGTTGTATGCAAAGCCTTACATTGGACATTTAAGTTTGAAAAATGGACATAGTTCACCCGACCATTGCTCTCTTTAAATTAATAATGCCAGCTTTTTGCTAGCGATCAAAGATGATGAAAAGATAGCTTTACGGTATCTTTTTAAATGAATAGAAGTGCTAACTAGATCATAAAATGTAGCAACCATTTCACCACCAAATCACCCTGAAACACCTCACTCCAAATGACATTGTAATGAATGCCGATTACACCCTTTTATGTACTTACTGTATTTTCGACCTTTTCTTCAACTCCTGTTCATTTTTCAAAGCCAGATTCGCAGTACCAGTGTGTCGAAATCCCATTTTGATGAAAATAATTTACCTAGACACCATGGGCAAAAATCCCTATATCTCCACCTAGTAGTAAGGAACTTCATTCCACTTAAGCGTAGGCCAAACCACTCTCTGTTTTAAATACTACACTTAAAATTCCCAAGTCGCGAAAATTTTAATACGGCAATTAGCGTTTTAACATGTTTTGTAAATTCCAATACCGCCGAGTGTTCCAAATTAGGGTAATTAAAATAGGTTTACACGACTTTTGCATTCCGATCCAGGGTCTTTGCTCGGTGAATATTCTTAATGGAAACGCCCCCTGGCCAAGGTTTTCTTTTTAGGGCAAAGTGTTGGGGGGCCTGCTTGGGAAACGTTCAACAAGTAGGTGATAATCCTTGTAATTAGTTCCTCTAGACGCGCGTTATAATGCAGTCGAAAAAAATAATTAAAAGTCGCCTGCACTTCGAGCGTTGATTGAAGAGTGAAAAGATTCGCAAATACCATGTATTATATCGTGACGGCCGCGGTTTGATTCAGCAGGAGTTTGTACAGCTGGGACGTGGCGACGCTGTGCGGCGAAATCCTGCAACTCATATTAATCACCCCTCTCAGCTCCTTAGAATGCGGATCGACAGACAACGAACCAAATATCGCACACGAATGGGAGTTTTAGCATTGTACTCTACTTGTTTAAGGCGATGTAGAATCGTTTAATTTAGTTTGACATATTTTTAAATGTACTGTAATTTAGAAACTTTAGGATGAGTTGTTTATTTAATATCAAACATAGGTATAATGAGTGATAATATATGGGAATCGGTTGTCGCTAATTAGGTTTTATTAAAAACAATTAGATACATCAACAGTAAAAATATATTTTTTTCATGAAAGGGTCTTAAGACTGCAACAAAATATGAGGGTAATACATTTTAATCTACACAATTTTAATTTTTAACGACTAGGCCGAGTAATCTTAATCTGCAACTAGGTATATTGTACGATTTTAACAAACTAATATTTTAACAGAAAAAAGCAAACGGTGAATTTTTTAAAATCAACCCGTAATGAATTGTTATTTGTTAGACAAAATACGAATTTTTCTATGTGGTTTTTCAAATTTATTTTTTTTTTGAATTCTGGAATTTCTCATTTTCCCATTTTAATTGCTTATATATCATGGTTTTTATGAATAACTTTATGAATTTTTCAATGTGTTGCGGGCATAAATTAATAGCGTGTATATTTATTTCATTTAATAAAATCTTGAACATTGACTTAAAAATATTATTATCTAACTTCAAATTGTCAAAAAGCACATTAAATTTATTCATATAATTTTGTGATAAGATCAAAAATTCATCGGATGGAGTTTTCAAACTGGAAACGTAGTTGGTATTGGCAAAATCTTTATTTAATAAAAATAGTTCTTTTTCATTGCTTATTTCTGTATCAATTTTTAATAAAAAATCTTCACAGTTATTTTCACACTTTACTTTTTCTAAAATAACATGTGCAAAATATCCAGCTACGTATACATTGGAGCAAGTTTCTAAACTTATCTCATTACAACTCGTAATATCCGTGTTATTTGTAATAGCAGAATCATTTGCCAAGGCGATATTTGTGGCTGTGTTATCTATGCAGTAAGAAGAAGGAGTTGTTTCTTCTAGCTGTAACTTTTTTTCACATGAATTTGATTCATCAAAAGTTAAAAAATCTTGAAGATCTTCTTCGCAATTTCCTGTATCCAACGCGTTTTGTAGTCTAATATTTATAATGTATTGTAAGGAAATCCTGAATTGCTGAACAGAGGGAATTGGATTATATCCACACCTATTCCTGGCAACTGAAAATAAATTCTCCAAGGGATCCTGATTGAGATGGCTTGTAAGAAGAAACTTATATTTAAATGAATCTAATAAATATTCCCATAACCCCAGAATAGATGTCAGGGTCCAAATGAATCCGTCAATACAATAGATGTTGTTCCTTCTTTTTCCATCTTCAAATATCTCAAATATTCAAGGCCAAATTGAAGGTTATTTAATGATGTTGGATTTTTAATGGACAAAGGTTTTTTATTCCGATTGGTATCTGATATTGAGCGAATCAAAAATTATATTGATATTTTTTATACAATCTGAGGTATTATGACCCTCATTTTTTTAAAAGTATTGGGGTTTAAGTGTATATCAGATAGTTTTGTTAATGTTCTTGTGGTTCGACTTTTTCTATCAATTTCATACGTTTTTAAAATATCAAATCAAGACACCAAATGTCCATTAATTTTAAATGTAAGTTTAGTATTCATGAAATTATTTCTTAGGCTTTTCAGAAGATGGGGAACATCAAATATTGTGACAATTTTGAAGTTTTCAATGTCTATAAAGGGACTTGCTTTGGAAGCACCTAGAATTTTAAAGGCATTTCTGTTATTGGTTCCTTGGTCGATTACTAATGCGACTGGAATAAGCGCTAGTTTTTTAAGAGTTCGGATAACGTATTTTATTATTTTTGATAAATTGTCGCCTTTAACTGGTCCTTTAGATGTAAAATAACACAATGGAATTTTCCCATTACCAAATATACCTCTTGTGTAAAAAACCAGCGCCGTATTCGCAACAGTATTATTGCGACCAAGGAATCCCATATCTTCATAACCCTCAATGTAATCATTGGCTTTATTGTAGTCCAATTTAGGTTTTAACACAATTTCGTCAAATAGTACGGCACACACGCGTTCTGTTTTATCCATAGTTTTTACCTTCATGAAAAGCTTCTTTGTTAGTGTATTTTCAAGACCTGTTTTTAAGTTAATTACTTTCAACCACGACTGAATGGTACGCACTGAAGGAAGAGAGAACAATGTTATTTCTTAAAAAATTATAGCAGCTAGGAGATAGAGATAGAGCGAAATGTTTTTCATTCAGTTTCCAGAAATTCTTATTCCGTGTTGGTAACTGCATGTTAATAAACGTTTTTACACTAACACTTTTATCTTTGAATAAACTGGATAAAAGACTTTCATTAGCATTGGTGGCTTTTTTCTTGAGTCGAAACATTTGCATCTTTTTTGCTCTAATTCTTTTTTTTTTTAAATGTCTAGTTTTAGATTTAAATTAAGCAAACGTTTTTTTGTGTGTGACTTTGTTGAAGATGGCGTATTTATTTCGCATACTTGACTAATTTGGGAATTTTATTCCTTCCGGATACACTGGATAAGGGATTGTAATTTAAAAAATGTACATCGTCGTTTTTATTGCCATTATCTTCAACAATTTGGGTTCTTTTTCTTGAATATGTTTTCAAGTTTTGTGCTGAAAAAAAAGCATTTCTAAACGTTGAAAACCTAATAAATTCTTAACATCATTAAAAACTAACATGTTTTATTTACGGGCGTTTGCGCCGACAACTTTAAGGATCCTTTAATAGCAATTTATGAAACTAGTTACGAAAAACCAAATCTTGTGTAACTGGTGGTTTTTGCTAGACGAGCGAAATCAGATCACGCACAATGACACAAGTTAGACAATTAGGTTTTTCGTGACCTGTTTCATACAATATTTTTCTAATTTTGAAGATTTAACGTTTTAACGACCTTTTCGCGCAATGAAGTCATGCAATGTCAACTTTTCGCAACTCCATAAAGCTTAGAATTTTTAAAGCTACAGTTTATTTTTTCCATAGAAACGCTTCGTTTAACAATGCAGAAATGTGAAATTCTTAAATCGCCAAAATTCGGAATTTAAAATATTGAAAGGCCCTTCACAGTACAAAATGTTAATACACATTTATTAAAGCTTTCAAATAAGTAATACCATGTTCGGAGTTCTTAATAATAATTTTGTTTGGATTTAAATAAAAAAAAAAATAGATGAAAGTAAAACATTACATTCGCTTAGGATCAGTGGCGGCTATTCATAGGTAAAGTGAAAAAAATTAATAAACATAATAAAAAAATTTACTAATAAACAAAAAAGGGCATTTTATAATTTATGAACCGCTGGCGCGAGCAGTTTTCTTCCGCAATGAAAATGATCAAAGCCACTCGCGCCACTGGCGCGAGTGGCTTTCTTCACCTCAAGGGCTACTCTCGGCTCCTAATTCCAGTCTATTGCAAGCCAAGAACGGGCAGAAAAATAGCCCGTCGTGCGCGTCGCCTGCCTGGTACTGTTGCCATGACGACGGGCCACGCGTCGATGGCTTGCTCGCGGCAGCTTTTTATCTAGTGCATGTGCAGAGACAAGCATGTGTACGTGGATTTCCGACAGTTAGGATTTATATTAGACGGTTAGTTGTTTAGGTAGTTTTCGCGTGTACTTTGTCGATAGAGGGAACTTTTTTAAACATTTTAAAATTAATTCAGTTAACGATATTGTTTGTGATTTGCTGGGAGATTTAAGGGTGGCAAATCGTGGAATGTTAATTTTAAACATGATTAGTTTTTAAATTACAAATGGCTTTGTAGTAGCCAAACTTTAGGAAAATTATTTTGTTGGCCTTGCCTGTTATTTTTATGTTGTTAAGATTCTGCATGGAATAAGAAAGGGTACGCGAGTATGGTTAATGTCTCGAGATAATGTTTATGTAACGTGAGGATTCTGTAGAGCATATTAAAAAGGCATTGTTCTTATTTTTTTTTTAAAAGAATCCGATTAATGACTTAGTGTGCATTTTGTTGGAAACTCCATGTAGACGTTTGACAGATGAAGATAAGAGAGATGTTTTATTGCAATGTCGACCTACTACTATTTTTGACTATTTTTGAAGTGACAGATCATACAATATTTATTTGAAGTCTTCCTGGTTTTTCGAATTTAATTGGCTATGTAGTAACACAGCGTTACAAAAATTATTTTGCTGCCCGTGTTTATTGTTTTCAAATAAACATTCTGTTTGAAATAGGGACGCATTTACAGATTTTCTAAATATTACTAGATCGATGCGTAAACACGGGGATTCTGAAGAACACTTAAAATGTCAGTTAATTATTGAATAGAATTTGCTTACGGACAGTTTATTGATGCAGTCTTGTATCTAAGCAAGCAAGAGTTAACCCTCGAATTAACCTTTGTCTCGGTTTTTGTTATTCAAGAAAGTACACAAAATGTATTTTTGCTAATAAAATATGCATATATCTTATTTTTTCATGATTTACCTAAAAAATAACGGTAATAATTATTAACAAATTTTGACAGTTTAGGAGTGGTCCTCAAAAATTTTTCGTCTGCAGCGCATTGCCTGCGGCCCTTTTCGCCCTATAAGTAGCCATTCACCATTTTCAAAACCGCGAGCCCTATAAGTAGCATTTCACCATTTTTCAAAGCCGCGAGCCGCCACTGCTTAGGATGCAATACTTAATAGATTGAAATCTGGCTAAATCCGCTAAACACATGTTATTTTTTTATATATCGAATCTTAGTTAAGCTAAGATTACTTTACGTCGATAATACATTATGATCATCACCATCATAGAAACGCTTTGAATAATAATTCACAAACGTAAAACTCTTACGCTGCCAAAATGTGAAACTTAAAATAAGTTTAAGATCCTTCCGCAGTAGAAAATTTTGTATACATTTATAGAAGCTGTATAACAAATAATATGTACGACACTTGAAGTTCTCAAATCATTTTGTTTAAATGTTAACAATAATCAAATTTCTTCACTTAGGTTGCAATAATTAATATACTTAATGAGATCTAGGTAAATATGTGTGTGAATGTCCCATCACTTTTAACACACATGTCAATTTTTAAGTGATGTCAATAATTTATCAATATTTTAATATTAATTTAATATTGTATCGATTGTTTAGCTACGATTGCTTTAGTTCGGTAATACCTACATATTAGTTTAATTACATCATACAGATGAAGGTAAAATTATACCATGGAATTTCTGAGATAAGTTTAAAAAGTAGGTGCTAATCGATTACATTCATAACGATACTATAATAACAAAATAATTGTAAATATTATTAAATTATTCAAACCAACAAGTTCTAATGCACCAAAAACTATCCTTGCGAAAACTCCTCGGAATGACGCCGTCGAGCTCTGCCTGTTAATAATGCGAACTGCGAGGCGAAGAAAATTTGTACGCATTTGAGCCGCAGCGCCTTCTATCGGCAGCGCATTATTTGCGTCACGCTTTAGCCCATAAATATGCGAATCTTTTCGCTCTTCAATCAACGCTTCGAGTCTTATTCCGGTTCTGATGAAGTTAAACACAATGCCGTTTCTTTGGAATATATTCCAATAGTAAGTTATCTTATTTTAATAAGGCATATAATAGGTGCTAGTGTTGTACATTTTCCTGAATTTTCTTAGGCCAAATAATTTAATTTTAGACGCGGTCCGGGCATTATTTCTTGAAACTTGAATTTCAATTTAAATTTTATTTTTAAAATAAAATTATTATTTATTTATTGGAGAGCTAGTACAAGCTTATTTTTGAATAAATTTAAAATAACTATAATAGAATTTGTTGCAACAATTTTTTCAGAATCATATACTAACCTCGGTCCATTACAGCATTGGCTAAATAATTATTAATAGAAAAAGAGTCAACATTCCTAAAGTCATGAAAATTTTCCTCATATTCCATCCGTTCCAATAACTGTTCATGTAAAAGTTCAAAAGATATAGCTGTGCAACGTAAATTATTGTCAAAAATCTTATCAAGAGGTTTTCAAAATTACTGAAAACTAAGTCTGACAGAACGCCATAACTATTCCAGACAGTAAAGTTGTAAAAGCTAAAATTATTTGCAATACAATTTGGCCCTGGGTAAGTTGTAGTCCCCTACCAAGACAAAGAAACTCCTCGTATACTCTTCATATAAAAACTTCACCAAAATTAGCATTACTATTACTATTACTATAGAAATAGACATTGCTAAGGATGGTAAAATATTTTAGCCACTATAAAACTGTTTATGACTAGTTATAATTTTATTATAATTATTTTTGTATGTTCATGAACTTTATTGTTATTATTACAGATCGAAAATAAAACAAAAGCAGCTGAAGGAAATGATATTAAGCGCAAATTAGAAGATCTACAAGAGAACATCATAGCTCTGCAAAAGAATATTACAGATAACGAAAATTCTGCAAACAGAACAATTGAGGAATCTGTAACCACTCTTAAGATGGCCGAAAAAACTAGGTCGGATTCTGAACAGCTGCAGAAAGAATATAAATTTGCCCGAGAACGTTTGAATGAGACCGTAGATAAGGTTGACAAAACTAAAGAAAGAGCTAAGAATTTGTCTAAAAAGGCGTTAGATTTAGTTGAGAAGGTTACCGATAATTCAAATAAAATTAGAGAGTTACAAGAGAGCAATCAAGATTTAGACTTAGAGGCTTTAGAAAGTCAACTTAAAGATCTGATAGAAAAAATGAATCGCTATACCGCGAAACTAGAATCTAAGGTGGGATACTACAAAACATGTTAGAAAAATTATTAGCAGGTATTTCTTCACTGCCTTTAAAATAAAATATAGTCACTTTTAGAGGAATCAGTTCTTGTATATAATATGTTTTAAAGATTTTTTTACGAAATTTTTTTATCTGCTGCTGTGATATTAAATAAAAATAAAACTTTTCGGATTTTGCCATTTAATTCTTGGAAATTTGCCTCAACTTGCACACATAACGGATGGTTCCTTTTAAGACATAAATTAAGTACATTTTACTTAAAGCATGAGTATACCCTGTAAATAAATTAAGTAATTTATTGATTTTGTATTCATCCTTAGTCCTTAAGAATCATTATTAACCTCCCTACGATTTTTGATAAGTACGTTTGTAAATATACATGCATAAGTAGTGTGGACTTGCCAAATAATTTCTAGGATTTAACATACATATGTTATAACTTGTGACTTAATTTTTGGGTGTTTTCATGTATCTCTGCTAATTTGTAAATAGCAATAAATTATTATGAAAAAAGTTTCTCCATATTAATCGGTAAGAAAACATCCGTCAGTTTCCGAAAAATAATTTTTAAATTAGTCAAAGATACTTAAAATGATTGAGGACCAGTCAATGATGTTGGTAGAACTAAAACGGGCTTGACAAGTCTATCATAGCTGTCACCTGACATCGAAGACGATTGAAATGATATGAATAAAATTGCCAAAAATAGTGTCAGTTTCTCAAAAAGCGCTTGAAATTGTCATCGAAACGTAATGTGGGTTAAGCTGCTTTATCACTTATTTTACATAATATTCAAAGACGAGCTGTGGTAGAGTAGACTGCCTAATTTCCGGTATGGTATGACCTCACTTGATTTTTCCTTATGGAAATCATTCACCAATGCAAATAAATAGTTTACACTGTATCTAAAGAAATTTAGGCATTTTATATCGGTCGGACCCTTTTCTGGGGTATAGAAATCGCATGTAAAAATTTTAAAATTGAGGAATAGTATCAGCTTAGAGAAACTGTTTCCGTACTCTATTTAGCCTATTTGTTCGATTATTTTGAATAGTATATTTTAAAACGTAATGTCGCAATTTTCTTTTAAATTCCAAATTTATTTCGGTTTTTCATTAGATACCTTGTCGATCTTGTCAAGGCAACAAATATGCAGGGCGTTTCAAAAGTATGGTTACAAACTTCAGGACCTGATTTCTGTCGTTATTTTAGGATAGAAAGTTCTGATAAACTATACACAGGCCTTAGTTGTTTGATACGAAGATACAGGGTGCAGCTAAACATAGTTAAATGTTTGTTAAACTTTCTACGGAACCACTCAGAGTGAGCTTGGTGAAATACAGTAATATACAAGTAATAATAAAAGTATAAATAATATTACCTTAATGTTCACAATAAGCTACTATGTGCAATATATTCACCCACTAACGAGAAACGTTCAATCGTTGAGCAGTTTCCCTTCCAACACAGGGAAAGTCACTTAAAAATACTTACTAAGTCTCTTCTTAGCTTCTATATACAATGTACTTCAACTTCTTGCAAATAAGAATGACTCAAGTTGGGATGAATTGAAAATATGCAGTAATATGCATAAATAGCTTCTCTTGGTAGCGCAATGGCGTCGAGAGTTTATTATACCTTGCAGAGTAATTTCCACTGGAAAACATCACACTGTATGAGTGTGTAAGAGAAAACTTCAATTTAAGAAGAGAGCATGACAGGGATGCTTTTGTAGAAATGCGATTTTAATACACGCAACAAAATTGATCATAAAACACGCTATGCTGGGAACGTATAGGTAGACTACACTCCGAGAAATGGAAATAGCAATTTTGGGAAACTTTATATTATAATAAAGCAGAGAGAATATTGCCCGAGTGCCAAAAACGCTGTTTACCTTTCGGCTTTTGAGAGAGTGACTGTGAAATAGTGAGTTTACTTACATGGCCGAGCGCCACAGGCAGCGCTTACTATAGCGACTTACTTGTGAGAATCAGGGAACAACTTCCATGGCCGAGTGTCACGGGGAGCGCGGACTATCGCGACTTACTTGTGAGAGAGTTGGGGAACAAGTCTTTTGTTTGAAGAACGTGAGGTGGTGAGGATGCGTTCTGTTTCCTTGGCGCGTGAACCTACCCCCACTCCTGAAATATCCCTTCCGTAGAGGGCAAATATTGTAAACATAGTTATACAAAACCTTAACATCACCGGTTGTCTAAATAAAAATTATGAACTTTAACACAGACCTGGTCGAAATCTGCTGACTAGTTTTTTTAAAATTCAATTATTATAGTTTGGAATTTTAAGAACGCTAAATTGACTGAAGAGAAGAAAGGAGGATGCATAAAAGAAAGAAAAGAGAAAATGAAGAAAAACTCTTGGATGAAGTAGAACGACTCAGAAATCAGTCGGAATCAAGACAGTTTTACCAGAAGGTTAACAATATAAGAAAGGAGTTCAAACCAAAAGTAAATATTTGTAAGAAAAAGAACGGACAGGGTCTTGCCAATAAGGAGGAAATACTCAACAGGTGGGTGGAGCAGTTCTCTGAATTTCTAGGCTCAGATAACCAAGAAGCAGAAGAGCTAGAAGAATTAAAGGATGACCTGGTCGAACCATCCAACTTGAAGGAAATCCAGGATGCCATAAAGAAGCTGAAAAACCACAAAGCTCCTGGAAAAGATACTATCACAGCATAACTCATCAAAGCTGGTGGAGAAGTATTGGAAGAAACCATGCTACAAATCATACGAAAAGTCCGGCGTGAAAAACAAATGCCAGAAGAGTGGAACGTAGGGGTTATATGCCCTTTGCACAAAAAAGGTGATGAGTTGGAATGCAGTAACTATCGAGCTATTACACTACTAAACACTGCTTATAAAATACTGTCACATATCCTGATATCTCGCATAAGGACGTACGCAGAACCTGAATCGGACAATACCAATGCGGATTCCGAACTGGGCGATAGACAACAGACCAGATTTTCGTACTACGCCAGATGCTCGAGAAGTGCTACGAATACAATATCGACACGTTCCACCTTTTCATTGACTTTAAGGCAACTTATGATAGCGTTCTAAGACCAAAGTTATACTAAGCCATGAATGAGCTACACATTTCAAAATCCTTAATTGAATTGACAAAAATGGCAGATTCATTCGAAACACTGTAGGCGCTGGCGTGTCTGCTGCTTAACATAGCACTAGAAAAAGTAGTTCGAGATGCGGAACTGGATACTAGAGGTACTATCTTTAATAAGTCATCACAGGTGTAGGCATACGCGGCCGATATGGACCTGACCTCTAGAACTCTTCGAAAAGCAAAAGAAATCTGTAAATTTTGAGAATGCCGCAAGAAATATGGAAATATGGATAAATGCAAATAAGACAAAGTTTATGGCTGTCACAAAAGAGCGCAGGGCGAGAGACGCGGGTCAAAATATCACAATTAGAGAATATAACATCGAAGCAATGAATGAGTTCGTATATCTCGGAGCCTTGATAAACCCGAGTAATGATGTCAGCAAAGAAATAAAAAGGCGCATAATGCTTGCCAATCGTTGTTATTTTGAGTTGTCAAAATACTTACCTAAAACGAGCCTTTCGAGAAGCACAAAGATCAGAATCTATAAGACGTTAATTGTACCAGTTTTAATCTATGGCTCGGAAACCTGGACCCAAACAACAGCAGATGAGACGTTACTATCAACATTTGAACGAAAAATCCTAAGAAAGATTTATGGTCCTGTTCAAGAGGATAACGTCTGGAGAAAAAGATATAATTTTAAGCTTTATAACTTATACAGAAGGTCAGGAAACAGAGACATAATAACAACAGTCAAAATTGGCAGGTTAAGATGGGCAGGACACGTAACACGCTATGACAACAACGTGCCAACGCGAAGAAACTTTGAGGCCATACCAACCGGCAGTAGAGGCAGAAGGAGACCAAGGCTGAGATGGAAAGACAGCGTTTCTGAGGATGCTAGAAAGATTGGTGCAGCTGACTGGAAGGTCCTTGCCAGAGACCGGAAAGGATGGCGGGCGAGGCTGGAGAAAGTCGAAGCCCTGTACTGCTGTAGCACTACTTATAATGAAATTGACTGTTTCCGGTAGTCGCTGTAGGAACCACTGTGATGGGCCGGATGCGTTCTGCTTGCAGCTGACCCTTGCTTGTGGTTCGAAATACGTGTATTGTATTGTTCGAAGCCGTTCTACTTTTAGCTATCTAGCTAAACTGATGCAGTGGATAAACGTTGTGACAATATATGACGCTAAGGGTGTCGCCAAGAGTTTTTAAGTGGCATTCTTGGAATGCGATACACAGTGGCCTGGAATATTAATATAATACGAATTAAATCGCTAGGTTTGAAAACATGAATGGTTTTTGAACACAAATATAACAAAATATCAATAATGTCAGGAATGACCTCCCGAAGATTGTAGCCATACTTTTGAAACACCCTATATAAGTTGACTAACGGTTGCTACTCAAGTAACTTAGCATGGCAAAGCACAAAATAGACTTTAGCTTTCACCTGATATTTTGAATTTCGAATTAGAAATGTGCTGTCTGATTACAGAAAAACCAAATAAAACCATAGTTTTTAGAACTGATTTTTATTTAAACAATAAGAAAAATGAAACAAACCTGAAATTAAAACATTCGCAAAAACAACTTAAACCGAAAGAAATATTCATATTTTATTTAATTAAGTGCTTAAATAGACCTAAATTTTGTATTAAGCAATTATTACTACAGCGGTCGACAAATTCCCGTATAACTTTAGATAGTGTTCGGGCATCAATGTTCTTGGTTATTTGAAAAATAGCTTTCCCAATTATTCAATTGATGCATATTTAGCCGAGACTGTAAACGCTATTAAAAATGTGGGGCCATAAGAAAAATTCGGGTGAAGGGCCGGCTCCAAACATTTCGGGCTCATGTGCAAAAATAATTTTTGCCCCCTCTCTTACTTGTCTACTTTGTAGTGCTTGCTTAGCATGCATTAGAATTTCAGTAAATGATCAACTGTCCCAACAAATATTTAACTATTTATTAGTTGTGTTTATTTATTGCCAGATAAATAGTTAAAAACAAAACTTAACTGACAAAACAACAAATAACAGCGCATTCTAAAATAACAGTAATTCGTGTTTAATTAAAATTATTGTAGCGCGCCCTTAATCTGTCTCAAGTCATTGTGGATCTTAAATAGGTCTTTTTTTTCTATTTTGCGTTCAAGTTCGTTTTCACACCCAAGGGAGTGTCAAAAAGAACCTCTTTTCGGCACTACTTTTTTATGATTTGAAAGGTTGGCTGCACTGATATTAACAAAATAGTTTATATCAATGCTACTTTAGCAAAAGTTGTGACACCGTTTTGATAGAGATCGTTACTAATAGCAACGCTACAAATCAGAAAATGGCTGGGTAACCTCTAATTGGAACTAGACTAATTAATTTTTTTCATTAACAAAGTTATGCCGTCTTTCGATTTATGTGACAAAGTCTGATTTGCATATAGCTCGTTCAGCGTTCCAACCCGTAGTTCCAGCCGCGATTACAGCGACTCAAGTAGCGCTTTAAAAAATTAGTCAGTTGTACTGAATATCTTACTGTTGCTGCCCGATTGGATTTAAGTACCTACATATACTACCTGTGAATCAATGATAGGAGATTCAATCGTTGTTAGAAAAGATATGATTCGAGTTGTCGTACTGCATTATTTAATTTTGTTTTCTTGATTTTGGGCATGCTTTGGGTTAGTCTTGGTTAGTTTTTCTTGATTGCGCCCCATAGCGAAGGCAGAAGACCATGCGTGAAGTGAAATATTACTTTAATGATTAAACAATTTGGGTTAAGAGTCTATAGTGGATATACAGCAGCTTGCATGTGTTTCCGCGAATATATTCCACTGCCCACCATTCAAAAGTATTACAACAATAATAACGTTATTAAAACATACAAATTTCAATCACCTGCCACATCATGCGCATAGGGAATTTTGGAATTGGAATGTTGATTACACAACATTGACGGACACAAAGATATATTAAATTGAGAACGATTAATAACGATTTCCTTGACGGAGTGACGGCTTGCTTTCCAGCGATTGTTGTATATATCGGAATCTATTATCCCGACAATCCAGGTTTGGACAAAGGAGCAACTGAAATACAATGCTTTAAATGCACAAATTTGCTGTTTACCTGGGGTGAAATAAATTTATTCGGAGTTTGATTATGGCTCATTCATACTACGGACATACAGGGTATTATCACTAAACTATACGGTGAAAAAACCGATAAGTTAATACACATGTTGGAGTGTTTCCCCAAAAATGGGAACTAAGGAAATTCGACGATAGTTATTTGGAATCGTTTTCTACCTTTCTTTGGAGCGCATTTTCAGCTAGAAGGAAGTTATGCAGTGATAAGGAGAAAAGCCTGGAGCTGTTAGTTTAGCAGCACATTTCTTAAACACTATTGCGGGAACGCCATCTGGTACTGTGGCCTTGTTAGTGTCTAGGCTTTTGAGTATTCGTTTCACTTCCCGTTGAAGAAATACCAGACCTGGCATTGAGGAATTCACTCTCAGGATAGTTGGGGGAGTCTCTTTCCTTGGGGATTTGAAGTAGAATTTGATGCAAACATTTCGGCAAGAATGTTCGCTTTTTCTCTGGTCTTTTCCTCTAGTGAGGCATCATCCTTGGTCAGTGGCGGGATTGACGTCTTTGAGAAACCCAGATTGACAGCTTTGGCAAGTGAGAATAAGGATCTTGATCCGTCAGGACAGTTGGGAAGCTTTTTCTTGATCTGCTCGTTATATCTTTCCTTGCTCCCATCAATGGTACGCTTACACTGGTTTCTAGTCGTGATGAATTTATTTCGATTTTCGGCTGTCGGATCTCGGCGCCATTTGCGGTAGGCGGCATTTTTAGTATTGACCGCTCTTGAGCAGTTTTTCCCAAATCATGGTTTACTGTTTGAGATACGTTTCATAGAAGAGGGAATGAAAGCTTCCATATCAGCTAGGATAACTTGAGTTATCTCATCTGTGTTTTGATTCCTAAAGCAGACATTTTTCCGAGGAAAAGAAAGACTAAACGCCATTTTGCATATTTGTAGTGCCACACCTTTCGGGGTACCTGTGGCTCCTGGTGATTCATTTTGATTGATAGCAAGTTCACAGGTTGTGAAGATAAGATTGTGGTCTGATGAGCCCAAGGAAGGTTGGACAGTTACGGTGTAGAGGTCAGGATTAAGAATATATCCAGGAGGCTAGCTAAGTCTTTTTGACGCTCAGGGATCCTGGTAAGTTCGTCAACTAGCTGAGTAAGTTCGTGATTTATAGCAAAAGTCTCGACCTCTCGTTCTTCATCGTCGTTCTTGTTGGAGTGTTCAACCAGTTAATGTTATGTACGTTAAAGTTTGCTACAATGACAATTTCTGCCTTGGATAGTTGATCTGCAGAAAATCAATTTGATTGCCAAGATTTGAGAACAGCCGTTAATATTAGTGTTCGCTAGGTGGTCTATACAAGCAATAAATTCAGTATAAGAGGCTGCTACACTCGCCAGTGCGTCTTCACTTCCAGAAAAGTCAAAGGCCCGATAATACAAGGTGCATTTCTTGTTTGTTTTAATAAGAATTTACATTCCCGTTCTAGGCACGAAAGTTTTACTTTCGTAGCTAGCAGCGTCTAGCGACAAAGTAACTCAAAGGTTTACTTTCACTTTCCTTTCCGTTATCAGGTTAAGAAATTTCACTTTTTTCTACGGTAGTAGGAGATGGTTGCTTCCTATTCAAATATACAGCAAGGCAATTCGGACCATCCCTGCACCTGCCCAGGCATCTGGTATTATGCGTATGCATATTTTCAGGTGTTCTATCAATTTGAAGTTTGTAATTTTTAACGAGTTTTTTTTATGAAACTCATCAACAGATGAGACTTGTGAACCATGAACCGTGAGTAGGAGCTACAAAAAAATGAATCTAATAGTAGAAAACTCATATTGTAAAATGACACATTTTAATTGAATGTAAAACTAAAACATAAGCTATCGAAACAATAATATGCTTATTATGTACATTGGCATCACACATTCTGGTCTAGAGCTTATTTTAAATAACTTAATAAATACTAGGGTAAGCTTAAATAATATATCACTGCATTTAACTAGATGGTTGTAATAATCACAGCTTTTTCAAAATTGTGGGTTGTGTATCAGTTCTTTGAAATAAATCCAACGCAAAGTATGAACATAAAAACATAAAACTTGAAGACTTAATTAATATCAGGAAAATTTTGAGAGCAAAATATAATTTAAACATCTTATCAAAACTGCATTGGCAACACTAGGAGCTCAAAGCCTTTATACATATATTGGTTATATTATTACGATAACGAATCGTATTTCAGAAAATATCCAGTCCAAACCCAAAATTTTAAAAAACTGGCTATTCTAGCTACGTTCTTGTATTTTCTTTTATCCAATCCAAATACTCTGTAACTCTGGTGTAGACACCCGGGTAGCCAGGCTCACCGCATTTGTTTCCAAACGAGACGATACCTACCTGAATCCATCTCGCATCCCAATTCAGCATTAATGGTCCCCCAGAATCACCCTAAAAAAGAAGAAAGAAAGTTCTGGCAATATTTTAAGAAGGTTCAAGTGCGTTGTTCCACATGATATATGTACAGGGCAGCCCGTCTATTATGGGATGACACCTTATCTCAGAATCTACGGGGTGTACCAAAAAAAAACTTAATACAAAAGTTGTTTAGATTTACCTAAACTTTAAAAATATTATATTTGTATATATATATACAGGGTGTAAAAATATCAACTTTCTTATAATTAATAAAATACCCTATACATTATGGCATTTGTGAATTCCTCGGAAAATTCTAGATATATTTTATATATAATATCTTACACCGAAGTCTAACCGTTTTTGATATATTTTGCATTTTATGTCAAAAATGACGTTTGTACGTCTAAATATACCTATCAACTTATCCTTTTGAAATCCATTCTTAATTAATTGGAGTTGGTTGTCTTATAGAGTCTTTAGTGGTCTGTGTCGACATTTTTATCATTATATTTACAGGGTGATCAAAAACTAACATTAAAAATTTAAATGATAAAATCGTTGTAATTTTTTCCAAATGTAAACCCCCTATTTTTATAAATTTATCTTATTTAGCATTAAAAATAAGTGTGACTTTGTATAAAGTTGTCTACTCGAAAAACGTGTAGTTTTTGAAATATTGGCAATCTAACATTTTTCTATTGTAGAAATGCTCTACGGCGTTTAAGTTTTGTTTCGGTTGGCCATGATGGCATGCGACATCTATTCACGAATGGATATATTTCGTGCAAGTAACGATTTTAGAAGCACTAGTACGCTATTTTGTATCTACCATCGGTGGATTTATTTCACTATAGATTACTATATTTAATATTTAAGTTGCCAGTGACATCTATTCACGAATGGGTTTATTTCGTGTGGTTAGCAATTTTGGGAGTGCAGCACGCTATTTTATACCTACAATTCATGAGTTTAATTTACTATAGATTACTATATTAATATATATTGGGTATTTCTATGGCTTGACGCTGCGTGATTTATAGCGGTAATCACATGATGTAAATGAGCCAATAATGCAGCGGCAAGCATAATTTGTCGAACGTCTTAAATTTTGAAAGCGAGGTCGTTTATCTTGTGTCGAGACGTTTGACGGGTAAGTGCTAATTTTTGATCTTGAAATATTTAATTCATCTTGCAGTATATTTAACTAATTTTCATTTTTAAATACATAACTAATATTTGTTTATGATTCGTTTAGTCTTATTCGAACAAAGCAAGAATTTAGCATTGTTATATTCGATTTTTAATTAGCTTACATCTTCAATAATTTTAATTATTGTCGTGACCGTCTGGGTAAGAATACCGATTTATTGGTGAATATGTGCGTCTCTCATTAATCAGATTCATGTAATTTGAAAGAGGCTTAGTCCAAATTTACGGAGAACGCAATTATTTCATCGTTTAGTGGTCACGCACATTATTTTACGTATTTTCATTCAAATTGAACAGTATTATTTGGGTGAATTCGCGGAGTAAATTCTATATGTTCCTGCAAAGGTAGTAAATTGAACTTTCAGTAGAATTTCTCCGAATTTTCCCTCATAGTATTGCTGGTTTTAATATTTTTTCTTTTCAGGCTTATTTAATTAAATTTTCAGTTTATTTGTTACATCAAGTATATAACTATTAGCACTCGCCCTGTCTCGTCTCAACACTGATGTACCGACATTACTTTGCATTTTTGAGAGGTTAACTCACATATGTAAATTTATCTAGTTTTTTATGTTTTATCTAAATTTCTATCTCGATGCGAGCTAGTGATTATCTTATCTTTATCTTTAATTAAATTGAAGCGTAATTACGCTCAATTATCGTTTATGTGCCAAGGGCCGAAATAAACACTAATAGCAATTACTTATTTTGAGTTATAAGAGTCGTTATTAGAGGTTGTACCTTTATTTTTCTATTTATTATCAAATTCAAGTTATCTTTTATTTAGATTTACCGAGAGGCACTGAATTGAAACGTGATTCCATAATTTTCTTTTCAATTTTAAATTTCAGTCATTATTTTCTTTTGAAATTCATATTTTAAAGTAAAGAAAAGAATATCTTGAGTAACAGTAGTTATTTATAATTTTTGCTCGACTTAAAATTGTAATTCAAGTTTCTGATCATATCTGCTTTAACTAGTAAATTTTCAAATTGTTGATTGCTTCCTCATGTGTTTAACAGTGTCACTGATGTTTACATGATATTTCCATGAATATTATTTAATTAACAGTATACATTGGTCTAAGACTTGTTTATTTCTCCTAACATGTTATAAATCTACCTGATTACACAACTGAGCAAGTAAACACGTCGCTGTACAAGCCCTGAAGAGGGAGCCGACACTTGGTGAACCAATAAAGGCTGATTTTTATATATAGAACTGTGCGCCTACTATGCTGCAGCTGTCGCGCGTCTTCTCTTTTTTCACAATAGGACTGGACGACCGCAACACGGTCGTAGCACAGTCCTATATGTGAAAATGTAAACAAGGACTGCAGTGCGTTTTATATGGAACATACAATTTTTTGATTTACAGTGAAAACGACACGGTAGGTGCACGGTAGGCGCACAGTCGGTGCACAGCCCTATATATGAAAATCAGCCTTAAGTCCTCGATTAACCCAACTGACACTAACTTGGGAACAGGTAGAAGCGGTTCCAGTAGAGGTCCCAATACGATCGCATGGTTACAGAATAATTGAAGTCAGTCAGAAGATAAACATATTGTAAAGACCAACTGTATTCAATTTTTTTATTAAACTTTATTTCAAATAATTATATTTGTATTAAATTATATTGATAATCTCCATTTCACATGATACCATCACTCTAATTTAATTGTATGATTAATATTTTGTTTTTTTTTGAAATTTATTTCTTTAATTTATCGCAAGATAGAGGTCTGTGAGACATTGCGAGTTATAAGGGCAAATTTCTGATATTCTTTCTTATCTTTATATTTATTTATATTTAAGTATTCATATTCAGTTTGCATTGTCTCTAGGAACTCTGGCGCCCACAATACACGAAAGAAACACTGCTAGTAAAAGAACGACGACCGATACCCTAAGAAATGACACTATTCTTGCCGTCTGACAATACACCTACTTATTTTCCCAGCCGGGACGACTAATCGTCGAGCGCAGCTGTTCTAGCTGATACATCAGTCTTTCTTTTGCATCATGTAAAATCCCCACCGCATAGGTAGCCTCCTATTTTTAGATCAGCTATCAATACGTCCACGGCAGTTTGTGTTAGAAGGTTTGATGTGTACGTGGCAAGCATTTTGATCTCTTGGATACACTGCACCTGATTACGTTATAATTTACAAATTATAAATATCGCATTTTTGCATAGAGAAGAACACTACCATTGGCCAGCATTTTACATTTCTAGACATATTATAGAAGGCTACCTATGCGATGGGGATTTTATCACTATAGGTTATCATATACGATGCAAAAGGAAGACTATTATATCTGCTAGAACAGCTGCGCCCGACGAAAGGTTAACAATTTAATCGTCCTGGCTGGGGTAATAAGTAGGTGCATTGTCAGATGACAAGAAATAGTGTTATTTCTGTAGTACTCGATTGTTTTTTTTTTCGCGACGCCTCGCCGTCATGGCCAACTAATATCAAAACTTAAAAGCCGTATAGCATTTTTACAACAGAAAAATGTTAAATTGCCAGTATTTCAAAAACTACAAGTTTTTCGAATAGACAACCTTATAGAAAACCATAAAAATAAGAAGTTTCCATTTGAAAAAAAAAAAACTTTTAACGATTTTTTCATTTAAATTTTTAATGTTAGTTTTTGATCACCCTGTATTTATTTATTATAAAAATGTCAACACAGACTACTAAAGTAGATCCTCTTCTACACGGAAACCAACTACAATTAAATAATAAAGGCTTTCAATAGAAAAAATTGATAGTTATATTTATACCTGCAAACGTCATTTTTTACATAAAATTTAAAATATGTCAAAAAACGGTTAGAATTAGGTGTAGGATATTATATATAAAATATATCTAGAATTTTCTGCGGAATCCATAAATGCCTTAATATACAGAGGATTCTATTAGTTTAAGCAAATCCAAACAATTTTTGTATTAAACTTTTTTTGGTATATTCTGAGATAAGGTGTCATCCCATAATAAACGGGCCACCCTGTACATACAACGGATCATCATCAATGCACTGTATATTGTATATTGCGGTCCAAATTAAAGCAGTATAGGTCTCGCAAAAAAAGGAAGAGCCTTGACCTTTTGGTGCGCGGTAAACAGGTGGGCGGGGCTAACTAGGAGCTCATTTACCTGATTGCCTTTGACACGTACAGTCTGTTAAAAAAGGAGGACATTTCTTGAATTTATTAATTTGAATTATTTGTAATCATGTCTTTTATCAGCAAAGTTGAAAGGCGATTATTAAACGGTCAAAGCCGCGAAATAATTTATAATCTTATGCAGTTTATGAAGCAAGAAAGAAGCTGACGCAGGAAGACCAGTAATTGATTTCAGTAAAGTGCACGAGCGTATTTCAGCCGCTGCCAAGATTAGTAAAAGCACATTTAAACGAATTAAGCAGGACGCCAAAAATATCGAATTTGGTACAGTTACATCTTTTTCCACGCCAAACAAAAAACGTCAAACACAAACAGCAAAATAGCTTTGCATGATGTTTATCAAGGTGTTGAGGTAACCCGCCTATTTAAAATATTATTTTATTAGACCTTATACATTCAGTTTTGGGACACGCTATATATGTAAAGATTTAAGAGAAAAACAAGTCATAAATTGAAGTCGGGTTTTGCGAGTTTTTTTTTTGGAAGAGATCCGAAAGCGTATCGCTCGAGAACGGGGATAGATAGTCAAAAGCCGGCGCAGTGTACGATTTATTTTGGTGAATTGTTTTGCTTCTGTGTTTTAACATGTCATTACAAGTCAGTAAAATGAAATTTATAACATTGTTATTAACATAATTTCTGCAAGTATTTCTTCTATTCTCATGGATAATTCATATTTGGTGGCATAACATGTGTACATATTTAATGAACTCGTTTTATACTGTGAATAGCACTGCTTTAAACGAAAACAAAAATGTATTGTTTGCTATCTTTTCGTGCTGAAATTTTGGTTTTATTATGACTGTAATTGCACTAACATTTTCCTATCCTGACGGGCGAATATCCTGGCTATAAATGAAATAATCTTTCTAGAGATATTGGCCCTAATTTCAAGTTTAGCTGAGTAGCCTCCGTAATCCAGGACCTCAGTACCTGCCAGCGGCGTCGGTCTAACTAGCACCCCTCTTCGATAGTGTAGTGGTTATCGCATCCGCCTGACACGCGGGAAACTCGGGTTCGATTCCCGGCCTGAAAGCTATCTCTTCAGTTTTAAATGTACTAGTACGAGTGTGGAACTGCGAATTGTGGCACGGGAGACAGTAGTTTAATTAATTATTATACTAATAAAGGTTATACAGCATAGTACGGTTTATGAATTTAGATCGAGGGTTTCTCTGCCGTACTCTTTCTCCTTGTGAATTCCAGCGTATGTTTTAATTTACATGATGCACCTTTCTCTCGAATTTCCCTAATTTTGTTACCGTCTGACGCATTATGAGTAAGTAAAATTGAGATACAATAATAACACAACGTAGGGATTGGTTATCTTTTTAATCTATTTTGACGGCCATTGGCCAAATAAAGACAAAGCACAATTTATCTCATTCAACTATGTTAAACAGGCCCCGGTATGTTATACCACAGTGTGTTACGCAGGAACAATCCAAAATTTCCATAAAATAAAAAATAAGTACCAGCTCTAGCGAGAATTCATAGAAAGTTTCAAAGTAATGAGAATTACCAGGGATGCGTGAACTGTTTAAGGAGAGAAATGAAAAAAAATGAATTTCGTTGGAGAAAAACCAAAATCTATAGAACAAGTTAAATGGAAAAATCTGACGTAAGACATCTTCGAATCCAATTTATAAAGAAAATGAAAGCTTACCGTGCAGAAGAACACCCAATTGGTTATATGGATGAAATATACATACATTCATCACATACAATCCAAAAATCTTGGAGCGACGAGACTCACGAAGGCATAAGACAACCTGTATCAAAAGGCACACACCTAATAATCTAGAACGCTGGAAGGGAAGAAGGTTTTGTGCCAAATTCATATGTTAGATGGAAGTCCCACTGCAGTACTGGGTATTACCATAATGATATTAATTATGGAAATTATGAAAAGTGGGTAAAAACAACCTAGTGCCGAATTTACGCC
Source organism: Pissodes strobi (assembly GCA_016904865.1). Taxonomy (NCBI): domain Eukaryota; kingdom Metazoa; phylum Arthropoda; class Insecta; order Coleoptera; family Curculionidae; genus Pissodes; species Pissodes strobi. Next base: position 53,238 of record MU188709.1, read on the forward strand.
CTAATAGTGCAGTAGTAATCGACAACGCGCCATACCACAATAGGCAAATAAAAAATAAGTGTCCTACATCGTTAATAAAGAAAGAAGACATGAAAAAGTGGTTAGGCTAGAAAAGTATTCCATTTGGCGATAAAGTTTTAAAACTGGAGCTCTACAGTCTCTTTAAAATGGAGAAAACTTAATAGATCGATGAAATATTTTCCAGTGCGGGGCACACCGTGGTGCGATTACCTCCGTATCATCCTGACCTTAACCCTATTGAACTAGTGTGGGCACAGATGAAGGAGTTTGTGTCTAGAAGGAACGTAACTCTTAACTTGACAGATGTTATGAAATTAACCCCTGAGTTTTTTGAATAGTTTACGGTGAAGCAGTGGAAATCACGCTGTAAAAAAAAGAAAGATAATTGAGATTGAGTATATGGAAAACAAACTTATGGTGGGCATTGTTGTAGATGAGTTAATAATAAATTTCGATGAAAATGATAGCAGTACAGACGAAAGCTGTGATGATAATTTAAGCGAGGGTTCCCTGTCGGGAATAGAAGAAATACCGACATGAAAGTAATAAATATACTTACCTATCTGTAACCTTTATGTAATATTTTGTGATATTTTTTCTGTTATTTTATTAATATAGATCCTGATATTATTAGTATATATGATAATTGCAAAAAGTTTTCTGACCTTGTTCAAATTTGTTTGAATGTAAATGTAATATTTGTAATAACTCTTTTTGTAGTATTGCGTACTAGCCAAGTGCTGTCATTAAAATGTCCTTCTTTAAATGATGATAGTAATAAATGCTCATTAAATATGCGCAACCCACACCTAATTTTACTGTCGACTTGGCTTATTATTATCCCAACCATAAATATCATAACAATAAAAGCATAATTATTACATAAATAGCAAACAGGTAAACAGGACTAATACCTATCCCAGCGACCGTATATGAATCCAATTCCACTTTTATTTTCTAGGCGGAGTGTACTTTACTAAAATTTGGTCCTCGCTATCTCTGTCGTACACTGACTCTCCTTTTCTTTCATCTGCGCATCTGGGGGTCCTTCCTATTTTGCATGACCTGTACTTTTACCTTTGTGCAGTTTGGCTTAGTACGTAGGAAGAGAAACATCTATATTTCGCCCTCTATATATTTAAATGGCGTTACACGATGATAGTATATTTATCCAAGAAGATTTAACAAACCTAGCTTAAATGGGAAAATATGTACATTTAGGCAGTTTATTAGATTCGAGGTAAGTTGTAAATTAAAGAGAAAATTAAAATAGAAGATATATACACAACTTACTCTTGGGCGCATTTTTTTCATAATTTCCAGTCGCCTTCTAAAACGAGTGTATTTTTAAATGGCATTTTCTCAAAAAATTCGGTAGTATGCCACTCTCATATGGGGAAAAGTATATTGGTGCATAGTGAAAAACTAAAATGTTATGTGAAATATACAGAGAAATTATAAATATATAAGAAATAATTCAAGCGACCTACTATTCGGTAAATTGCTGCTTGGGCTAATACCATTAAACTGGAAAGATTCGTTAATTATGACCTTAATATTAAATTACTTACTTGACACGCGTCGGTACCACCCTCTGAATATCCAGCACAAATGAAATTGCTCGTAATAGGCTGGAAATATGCCTGATTGCAATCTTCGTTACGCCAAACTGGTAAAATAGCTTGACGTTGTACGGTACTCTCTTTACCTCCGTAGAATGTGGTGCCCCAACCAACTACCGTACTTCGTCTGCCTGCAAACTGCTCTTGCCGTAGGTCTGGAGGAGGAAGGCAAAGAGGAATCACATATTTTGATTTTCTTGCAGGTCTGTCAAGTTTTAATAGGGCAATATCATTATAATATCCTACGCGACTGAATTGTTTGTGAGCTTTTATCTCTGAAACCTTGAAGGTTACTGGGGCCGAGGGTTCATCATCTCGTTTTAGATCTATATCTCCCAAACGCACTGAAAACTGTCTAGCTGTAAACCTAAAATAAATAACGCATACTTCAATTAATATACTTTTTACAATAAATGTAAAATGTAAGGTAGGTAATCGAAATTAAAATTTGTATCATTCTTGCTTATAGCATACTTGGACAAAACGGAATTTGGTTTTGGATAGGTACCTAGATTATTTCTCTCCAATAGATGGCAGAAATCTGTTAAAGGACGTCTTGCAACAAATTTTTATGTAAAAACAGTTAAAAATCACGCTTTTAGTCTAATCGTTTTAAGATCGTTTGATACAGGGCCCATTCAGGTCTAGCTACGCCACGGTCCCCAGGAATAATATTTTTGGATTTTTAGCTATTGATAGAGCGTATTCATATATATATTTAGCTTGTTAACATTTTTTTTTACTTTGCGGCAGAAACACATTTGCGTTTCGTAATGAAGAGTATTCCGATCGCTTCCTTCGAAACACAATTTTTTTTAGGTGCCTAGGCCACCTTTCATCTTATGTGTACTATGTGATTTTTATGGCAAGAAAAGCATCTTAATACGTCGCGTCGCTTTGTTCCGAAAATATACGTGTTAAAAATCGCCTTACTAATTCACATGGTGATGGTGCAAACCAATTCTCCAGCAATGTATATTAAGGCTTATAGCATATTGGTAATATTCAGTATAAACTTACGGTCTCTGCCGGGAATCTCTTGTACAATGAGCAGCCGTCAGAACGTGTGTTGATGAAATAAGGGAACCACCGCACCAAAACTCAGTTCTTCTTGAACCATGCAAAAAAATGGCAGCCATCCATGGCCATCTTCCAGGCAGCGCTTCTTCACCACCGACGACTCGAAATTTCGCAGATTCGGGTTGCCCACATTCTAAAAAATATACATATTATGTTTCCTAGATATGAAAATTATTTCTCAAACAAACCATAAAAACATAGAGTTGCAGAATAATGATCCCCCATCTATCTAAATAGATAGGCTATGGGTTTAGACCAGTTCATAGCGGTTCAAAACTGGATGGAACTTTATACAGCTGTATAGACAGCTTTATGAAGCTAGACCGGACTAATACAGCTCTGAACCGGTATTTAGCCAATATTTGTTGTTAATTCTTGGTATTTGTTGGTATATAGAGATAGCCTAGGATTTAATTAAATTTATGTATTTAAAACCCTTTAAATAATATGGCTCAAGTGAGCTAATCATTATTTCTGATAGCTGGCGTCAAAAGGTCATAAGTAATCGAAGATGTTTCACATTAGCTGATACCTTTAAAGTGATATATCCAAAGTGGCTGAATCTTGGCACTTGGCAGACCATGTCAGGGCCAAGAATTTATGGCGAAACAAAATTCAGGATAAAAGTGCACGCCCTTAAATATGCGACAGCTTAAGTCGCCCATGTCGATTTCGGGGCGTTCGGTAGCCTTGAAAGATCATATTTTCTTATGGAAAATGGCTGAAATCGTTGACAGAGGTCCATAGCCTATCTACTTACCTATTTTCAAATATACCCAGCACAGTTTTTAAACGATTTGCATTTGCCGCTGAATTTTTAATTTTGAATTCATTCTCAAAGCATAGTGTCCAATGTAACTGAGGAGAGCAATAAGCAGCCTAGCAATTTTTTTATGGCAGTGGCACTCACACTAAAGGGAGACTGCTCGACGAGCGGTGTGTGTGCAAGAATGTTGATTGACACGGTTTTTGAATAGTTGCAGGTTGCAATTAGGGGAAAACAGATGTTCAGGGAGTGAGTTCCACAGTGATGCAGTGCGCCAGACAAAGGAGTTCTTGTAAAGCGATGTTCTAGGTCTTTCCAGTTGGTAGACGAACCGGTGCGCTCTTCTCGTCTGTCGCGACTGTTTGACAGGCGTTACCAAGGGCGGGCCAAATCCTGAGAACATCTGCCGTGAAAGAATCTGTAAAACAGAGACATCTCGGCCACATGTCTGCGGTGTTCCAGACTGTCCAGATTCCGGGTCGCCGACGAGACGCACAGCACTCTTCTGAATGGAATCCAGCAGCTTTAGGGTGTCCTTTGGTGCGGCACCCCAGATGTGTGAGCAATATTCTAAGCAAGGTCTTATTTATGATTTGTAGAGCAAGAGCAACTGCTGCGGTGTATACAATTTTTTGTTGCGAAATAGCGCACCAAGCTTCTGGGAGGCTGATTTTGCGATGTTAGCAACGTGGTCTTGCCTGGGCATATTGCTGTTGACCGAGACACCCAGTAGTCCGGTTGACGAGGATGAAGGAATTGTCGATCCTGACATAATGATGTCAGGGCCCGCCGTATTGACCCTCTTGGTAAACGTGGCTGCTTGGGTTTTTGCTGCATTGAAGTGGCCCAAATTTCTGTTGCCCCAAGTTTGAACTTTCTCCAGGTCTTAATTAATTGTTGTAATTTGCTTCCGTCTGCGGTGATAAGTCTCAGTCGCTGACAAAGGTTTTTCTGATCTAAATTGGGAGACAAGGGTACTGTCATCTGCAAAACTGTAAACAGGATTATTCGTTTCGGTCAGCAGGTCATTAATATATATGAGGAACAGTGTTGGTAAAAGTACTGCGCTCTCAGGCACGCTCGCGTTAATGGTGAATGTGTCTGAGATGTGGCCATCAACTGCAAGTGCAGAGATTGGTTTTTAAGGAAACTGGCAAGCCAGCTGCAGAGAAAGGCTGGCAGTCCGAAGGACGGCAGTTTGTTGAGCAATCCGTCATCCGCCAAACTCTGTCAAATGCCTTCGAAATATTCAACGCAATCGCTCGAGACTCTCCGTAGTTCTCAATTGCCCTACTCCATATATGAGTGACATATTCCAATATATCTCCTATCGATCTCTTTTTGCGAAAGCCGTATTGGTTATCGCTGATTATTCTGTTATTCTCGAGGTACCTGAGCAGTTGCTGATTGACTACACATTCCACGACTTTGGAGATTAAATTACATTTCATTGACCTCCATAAACTTGCGTACATCTCTTCATTACATTAGAAAGTTCTCAATGAAAAATGGACCATTTTTAAACTAATTAATTTAACAACTATCGAAGAATATATAGGAGCACTACTTCGATTTCTAAACAGCTATACTACAGGAAACGAATCAATGAATCTTCAAATAAGGCAAGGCAGCCCTGGTGTATTATGAATGAACTCGGGGGGGAAGGATGATACACTTCCAACAGATTCTGAATTAAATGTAAATTGACCTAATTCCTATTACTCTAAGGTTGCTTCTGAAACGACTAGTCGCGTTCGCAGCAATAAAGAACCTGAGGATTTCATGAAAGGTATTAATGTTGGAGGGACTCTCTTTTTCAGTCCAACTAATGTTTTAGAGGTTAGGGATATTATAAAAACATCAAGAATAACACTTCTGCAGGATGAGATCAGATCTCTATGAAGATATTTTCGGCTATGTCTGAAACGGGCAGTGGTTGTTCCCCTACATAAGGGTGGCGATCATGACAGTCTATCTACTTTTCGCCCAATAGCTCTTCTGCCATTCGTTGAGAGGTTGATGAAGGTTAGAATGATTTCTTTCATCTTTTGAGTTCTAGGCAGTTTTAATTCCGAGAGACATAGAGCACTGGAGATGCCGTATTTGACCTTCTGCGTGTACTCTACAATCAGCAGCAGTGTTCTGTGATGTCTCCAAAGCCTTTGACAGTGTGAGCCACAGAATACTGCTAGGGAAGTTGGAGAGGTATGGCTTAGAGGCTCTTCCTTGTGCTAGTTCGAATCCTACCTATCGGGTCGTGTTCAGAGTGCCAATTTCAAGGGCTGCTGTTCAGATGAGCAACAAATTGCTCTGGGTGTCCCCCAGGGCTCTGTATTGGGACCTATATTCTTCCTTTTATATATTAATGATTTGCCCCTATTATCAATAGGAGGAGAGGTTACCTGTTCGCCGACGATACCACCATTTTATGGCATGAAAAAGATGTAGGACAGCTAAAAAGGATCTTGGACACTGACCTGATTAAGGTTAAGGATTGGTTTGATGCAAACCATCTCAGTCTTAATGTTTCTAAAACTAACCTATTAAGTTTAAAGTGTTCTATACGTAATGTATTCTTACAAGACGAACCCATCCAGAAACAATATTCTAATACATTTTCAGGTCTTACAGTAGGCTCATTTTCAAATTTTCAAAAATAATTTTATTCAAAAGATCTTGACATATTAAGTTGATATACCAAAAATCAAATTTTACTGAGAAGTTTAAATCGGTGAAAATAAATAAGAATTTGCCGCTGGAACATAAGATATGAAGGTTGCGTTGGGATATATATTTATCTATGACAGTGACAGAAACCACAGCATTCTGCGGCGTGGTGGCGCGGGTCGCGGCCTAACAACAGGACGTGATCCTATTTTATTACCTCACAACTCCGATCGAGACGCGCTTCGAATTCTGCATATTTAAACACTTATATTTCAAGAACCACTTA